>CM030931.1:6750687-6775687 GCA_018136815.1 Isochrysis galbana
TGGCAGCGCCGAGATCACTTTATCCGAGAAGGACGCTTCCCCTGTCCCCGTGCTAGGCGGCTGGGAGCCGTCGATGAGGGGAGCGGTAGCAGCTGGCGCCACCGCCGCGTCTCGCTCTCTCTCTGGCGAGTCAGCTGCGTCGAGCGGGTCGCTAGCAGTGATGCTCTGGGCGGAGTTTGTGCGTGAGCTCGCGTCGATCGCCGTAGGCAAGCCCCCGTCCACCGATGAGGGTGGGGGGACAGAGGAGGAGACGGTGGGCTCCATTCGTGCGCACGTGCAGGAGAGAGGGAGAAGGAAGGGGGTTGGGCAGAGAGAAAGAGAGAGGGAGGGAGAAACCAGATCGGAGGGTGGGGGAGATGAAAGAGAGGGAGAGAGAGAGCGCGAACGAGCGAACGAGCGAGGGAGGGAGGGGGGCGGCGGGGGGAGGGAGGGCGCGCGGGGGGGGGGGGGGGGAGGAGGAGGGGGGGGGGAAGAGAGAGAGACAGGGAGAGAGAGAGAGAGAGAGACAGAGAGAGAGAGAGAGGTAAAGTACCCGTATGAAAAATTAAAGACTTCTTCGCCCACAGGAGAGAGAGAGGGAGGCAGAGGTACTATTCTCGGGAATGCACCGGGAGAGAGAGAAGAGAGTCGCGAAGACTAGAGACTACAAGGGGAAGCGAGCGAGTGAGTAGAAAGTAGAAAGAGAGGTTTGCGAGGGAGAGCCGGCGGGGGGACCGCGACGCCGCGGCGCGGGCGCTATCTCTTAAGAGGCGGCTGGAAGCACCTGCAAAGGTGCTTCGAGACCCTTTTTTATTCCTAGCATATTGGCGGCCCCTTGGAGCCTAGAGAACACTAAAATTGAGCTGGAGCCTTGCCATCAATATGGAGGACTAGTCTTATGCATAAGATGGAGTCGCATCGCCCGAAATTTGCTCCCATGACCTGATCGGTGGCGATGCTGCCGACGAGCCGGCGTCGCACGTCGTTCACAACGCATGCTGCAGGAGATCGAGTCAGAGTTCACAACTCTCATCAAGATTATACGTGTCGGGGGCATTTATTGATGCTGAGTAATCTAAGCCTTACAAATCATACACAAGATGAACTGCTCACAAACCCTTTGGACCAGAATATTTCATGGGCAAAGCGTTCCCCTTTGAGACAGACCACATACAAGCGAGCGGAGACGAGCACACAACACACAAAAGCATTCAGACTGCACGTGCGCGCATTGCAGTGGACTGCCTGCGCGTCGCCGTGGCCAGCGCGCAGGCAGCCCATATGTGTCTAGCCATAACACTCCCTGATCGGGCGCGCAGACACAGACAGCCTGCCGTAAAATTGCTGGCTCGTGCTCGTGCGCTGCGCCATTGCCGCTGCAGCAGCTAGCCGCCAACACCAGCAGCCACTCGCCCGCCACTGTGGCGATCGGAACGTGCCGACCCACAAACAAAGGCAACCAGGCTTGTCAGTCCCCCTTCCCACCGCCTAGATGTTCGCCCATCTGCTCGTGAAAGGTGAAGCACCTTTCGCGGAGCGCGCATGCAGCGCCGCCCAGGTGACACAAATGGTGACCTAGCTCGCGCTGCGCGTCGAGCTGGGGGCTAGGGCCAAGATATGATGGGTGAGGGGTATGGAGACGCCCTCCCATGCCGCTACAGCCGCCAACGAGGTGGTCTGAGAGGCATGGGAGGGCACGGCGCGGCGCGGCAACGGCGTGCAGCACCTCCGAAGGTGCTTCGCCTCTTAAGAGATAGTTTTATTGTTTTGTAAGGCACCGCTCTCTTCTCTTCGGGCGGGTGGGGAGCTAGGCGCCCGCGAGTTCTCGCGCCTCCCCCACCCGGTATTGTAGACGGATTGAATGAAAGAATGGGCAGGTCTGAGAGTTGTGAGCGCATTTGAGTGGCAGCACACGATGTGGCGTCCGATTCTCGTGATCAAGGTCTTTCAGTGTAGAGTTGCGAGCAATCATGCCATCATGCCACATTAGAGCTGCGATTATGACTATCACCGTGTGGTATTTATGATCACTAGGGCTGGGTGGGACTCTCCTCGTATACAACCGGCCTTGCTGATCCTTGCAGCACCGTGCACCAAAGCATGTTCTCATGCAAGTGGTCCAGACGAGACAGCGAGACAACCCTCTCTATGCCGCCACTAGCCCAAGTCCAGCAACGTATCAATCTCATCGGGTGAGTGCAAAAGGATGCCTCGACCTGCCTCCGGATATCCACTCTCCGGTCGCAAAATAGTATCATGGAGCTGGCGGTACGTCTCACTAATCGTGCGCGCGACCTGCGCTGTCGCTTGCTGCCGCAACCTTGTTGAACATATGTGCTGCGCCACAGGAAGAATGTCCCCACTCCCACGTTGGAATAACAATGAGTAGAAGCCACGCATCGCCGAAGTCATCGCGAGCGGCTCAAGACCAATCATGGAGGCGGGGGTCAACTGCGGTTGCGACGCGGCAGTGCGGAGAGCGTCAAGCTTGGGCGTCAGACCGCACTCGTCGAAAAAGGAGGAGGCGGCGGAACGGACTAACGTGATGAGTAAGGATTGGGCATGCGTGTCAAGCGCAGTTACTGCCGCGGCCGCCGCGGCAGCTCGGTGCAAGGACAAGACACTGCGAATGGCCTCGACACAGTTGAGCAAAAATACAGCACCTTCCGTCGGTCGGAGAGTGCCCGCTTCGCGTGCTACAAATGCATCATTCGGGCTGCCAACGCCGCTGATGATCGAGCTGAGAGTGGCGGCAAGACTGCCGCTACTGTTACTTTGGGCGCCTTGGCTACTGCCATTACTCATAGCGAGTGGCGAGACGAGGCTAGCTAAGTGGCGCAAAGGTGGCTCGATGAACACCTCTATCATGCTCTCGGCCTCACACTGGGTGAATGTGGCCGTGGAAACACCATCCACTCCAGGCAAGCCCAATGCTGTGATGGCTGCAGGCGTTGTGCGATTCGTGGCGCTGTAGTTTTCAGTATCGATGCTAGAGCACGTCTCTAGAAGCTCGTCGAGAAGTTCAGTGAGCTCAAACAGTTGTCGCGGTGCGCTCAAGTCTGGCGGCACACGGATAGCCGTGCGCAGCTTCGAATCGGTCTGCAAGAGCAGTGACGCATGGAAACGTTCAGAGGCTAGCGAAGCGCACGTTGCAAGCGTCGAGCTGAGCGACGACGGGTGGTCAACGCCTGTGCTTGACAAAATAGATCCATCACCACTGCTGCCAATGTCAGCGCTGCTAGCTTCCACTGCACCACCGTTGGACGCGCCGTGGATCTCATCACTCGGGTTGAGGAGACCGCTACTACCGGTTGCGGAGGCCGGTGCGGAGACAACCCTGCCACTGTCTGCAGCTGTCGTATCTGGGGGGAGATCGAATGCCACTGCCACCGCAGCATAGCGTAGGGACAACACCAAGCGAAGCGCGGCGGGAAGCGGGAGCACCGTCCGCAGCAGGGCCTCCACATGCGACGAAAGAAGTGGCGCGATGAGCTCGAACGATGATCCGAGGGCCTTCTTGATAGCTTGCTCGTTCGGACCAACTGAAGACATATCGGCATCCGTGGACTCGCCGTGTGATCCGGCGAGGTCATTGACTCGCAGACAAGCCAAGGAATCACACTGCGATGTGGCCGAGCTTTCCGCTGGGTTCAGGCAAAAGAGCGTGTTCAGGAGCTGGTGCTCCGCTCCTACCGCGGCCGCCAAGTCTCGAAGGACTCGCTCGAGGGCTGATGCGGCGTCGGCAACGCTAGAAGCACCGGCACGTGCGACGGAGACCGGCAAGCTGAGGGAGCGAGCAAACGCACGCATGTGTGCCTCACGTCGGACAGCAGCAACCTCATCAAGACAAACAGACAGCAGGGCCGGTTTTCCCGATAGGGCGGCGACTCCACGACGTAATGGTGCGAGGGTCTCGGCCGAAGCATTGGGCGGCAGCCGTGGTGCCTCTGCAGTAACCCATCTGAAGATGGCGGTGTAGCCGCGCTCCTCATATGCCGCCATTTGCGAAGTCACCTGCAGTCCAAGCGACTCTAGCTGGCCACCGAGCAGACTTCGTCCGCGACTCCCAACGAGCCGCACGCGCGCGAGGGCCTCAAGTAGCTCGTCGAGCGAGAGCGCCGCCCCTTGCGGTGCGTTGAGTACAGCCTCGTGCTCATCGGACAGGTGGAGTGCATCCGCGAGCGCAAGAGCGAGCTTCTCACGCTGTCCTGCCTGCCGCACCTGCTCCTTCAGGCGCGACGTCTGCGAGATGAGAACCTCGGTAGCTGCGCGAGTGGCCTGTAATCGTGCGACCGCCGAGCTGCTCGCCTCGCACAGTCCGTCCAGCTCACGCTCGGCCGCCTCCAGCTCCGCCTGCAGCGCGCGGAAGTGGTCGAGCAGCTTCAGGTCGAGCTCTAGCCCGTGCCGCTCGACGGTGGAGCGGAGGCCATGGCGGGCAACAAGTGAGCCCGGCAAGTCAAACGCCGAGAGGGCACGAAGCGCTTCCAGCAGCTCTTCCGACAGCGGCGACGGGTCGAGCGCCACCTGCAGTCTGCGCTGCGTCGCGCCGCGCATCGGCGCCAGCTAGAGAGAAAAGGGAGAGAAGAGAGCGGAGGGAGATGGTGCTTCTCCTCTCTCTTGTCTCAGTACTCGTGTAAGAGAAGGTTGCGCTGAGACAGCGCGGGGGGGGGAAGAGGGGCGGCACCCACGAGCAGACTCAGAGCAATGCGCAAAAAACTAGCGGGCCAGAGATCAACGTAAAGGAACGTACCATAAGAGTACTCTACTCCACCTCCTCCAGAACTAGCAGACGAATGAGAAGGCAAGTTGCACCTCCTCCAAGTGGCACTTTTGTAGTAGAGCTCGCTGGCGCCGCTCAGCTCCATGGGCCCCCACTCTGCACCTGTCTGCCTGTCGAGCAGGGGGAGAGGGGGGAGGAGGGGTTGGAGCAATGGGAATGGGCTGGCCACGACGGGCCAGGACGAGCAAATCAGGCGAAGCTGTGGGGAAGGGAGTGAATCAAGCAAGGCCGTCTGCTCCTGGCAAGCCATAAGGCATATGTGAGTAAATGAGACACACATTCTTTTTTGAAATTTCGGCGGGGGAACGTGATACACTATAGAGAGGGGATTATCCTTGTAGAAAGGGGATTACACTCTTCGACAGGGGGCACCGCCCACCCAAACTTGCAGCCCTCTTCTAGAGACTACAGAGGGCCCACACTTCTTTCTGACGCACTAGAGAATGCCACTCAAACTTCAAGAAAAACTTCTAGAAGTATTGACCTGAGCCTACGTCAGAGCCCCAACCCTTGCCCCAGCCACCAGCCACCAGCCCTCCCGCGCCGGCAGCCAACGATTTTCCAACACGTCCGGCCCGCGCGAGCACGGTCTGTTCGTCTGTTCACCACGAACCGCCGCTTGTCCGAGGAGAGGCGTGCCCGGCAACAACTACTGTATAGACAGGTCACCCATCAGAACAGGAGGAAGGAGAGAACCTACCGATGGGGACAGGTGCACCCCGCCTAGCTCGAAACCCCCGCACGACCCGGGCCCCTAAGTAGAGCACGAGGGGAGTTGCCGCAAGGCAGGGAGTGGGGGAGTGGGTAGAAAAAGGGCGAGGCTTCGTGAGTGTCTTCCAGTGCCACGAGCGAGGCGAGAATATTAAAAGGTTTTTTTTTGTCCGAGGAGAGGCGTGGCTTCGGTAGCGACTTCGCCTTCGAGGAACCGATCGAGGCTGTGCGCATGGACGGGGTCCACAACACTTCGTGCTTCGTGCACTGGAGCGCGGGATTACATGCAGCTCGGTACTCGGTCCGGCGTTCTTTGAAGGCCGCCCACATGGGCCAGTCGAAGCTGTTTGCGGCGGAGAATGAGGCGCTTGCCGTGTACGAAAGGTGAAAGGTCGTCGATGACCGTGTAGGCGCCTTGCCTTCATTCGGTGCCAGTTTTTTTTTGTCATAAACGTCGGCTAGATAAAACCCGTAACGAAACGCTGGGGTGAGTCCGCGCGGCGAAAAAAGAAGAAAGCGCGCGGGGAGGAAGACGCCTCCGGATTGATCCTCGCGCGAGCGGCTCGCGCACGCGCAGTGGGGGGCATGACGTGCGCTACCGACACTGAATACAGACACACTCCACCCGCGTTTCGTTACGATGGTCCGCTCCCAAAAGAACGCGATTCGGGTCGTCCCCCCTCGCCATAAAATTCGGGTTAGGGGTAGGCGTCTCTTGGGTCGACGAAGGATGCATGTGGTGCCCTTTTCGCACTGGAGCGCCGATATCCCACCGTCTTACTCGCGCCCCGCGAAAGGAGCGTTCGCCGTTGCTTCGACGAAGGGCTTGGTGCGCGTGAACCCGCTGCCGGGTGGGCGCTCGGGCGAGCTGTGCGACTTTTGGGTGACCCCCGATTGGCGCGGTCAAGGCGTTGGGAGGGCTTTGCTACGGGAAGCGATGCGTGTCGCTCGTGAGCTAGGGATGCGGCGCCTGTGGTTGTGGACGTTGCTCGAGTCGGGGCCCGTCTCGTTGTATCATCGCGTGGGCTTCCGGGTAGCCCGCAGTGGAGTTCCCCGTCGGCTCGAGGCCCCCTCCCTTCGTTTGAGACATCCTTGGCTCGGCGAGAAAGCGGTGGTGCACATGGTTGTCAGTCTGTGACGAAGGCGGCGTGACCGGAGGGGGAGCCGGAGGGAAAGGAGATCAATACATTGGAAAATTATTTTACTGCGTGTATGGTAAGCAGCATGTCGGGCCATAAAAGGGTCACCGAGTCCCTTGTCAGCGGGGGGAAGATGCAAAGGTTGGAAAACGTGTTCAATCGTCTCAGAAATGACGAATATTTAAAATCCATAGATGCTTGGGATTCGACGAATGTGCAAAGCATCGAGGATCTGAAGAAAAAAGTGGTCGAGACTGCCGCAGACAGCGTGATGACCGCCGCACGGGGTATTATACTCTCACGACAGTACGCGCTCCGCGCCCTGCAAAGGATTCTGATTCAGAGGGAATTACTCCTCCAGAGGATACCTCCAGGTCATCTGCGTAGTCCAATGCTACTACCGGAGCTGGCCCAGAAGCTGAACGACTATCTTGCCGCTGAGAAGGAGAAGAAAAGAAAGGAAAGACTGGCTCAACAAGAGGCTCAACAAGAGGCGCAACGCAAACGAGCCAAGAAGCCCACCGCGCCCGATCCCCACTAACTGCCCCGCCCCATGCCCCGCCCCATCCCGACTAGGACATGTAACGAAACACAGCGCACTCGGAGGGGTCTGACAGACTTTCAGCCGTAAGGAATGGAGGAGGGAGTCGATCTGCATTGGGGTTGGGATGAGTAGACAAGTACAGTCAGAGGTTTCTGATGAGATCTCGTTTGTGTTTGTATTCTGTCTGTGCGTTTCGCTACGGGTTTTATATATTTCGCAACTGGAACATTATTCGAATTGCATGAGGTGAGGGATCTGACCCTCATACTTAACTAATTCGAGCGTGTCACTTATGGTCCAAAGACGCCATCTGTCAGCAGACAGAAAGCGCATTTCGGGTAACCAGTTGGCGAACACCCAGACCTGGGGGCGAACATCACAAACATGACCCTTCTTGATCTGCTCAATGGCAATCATAAACGGAGCGAGCTCTTGGGGATCCATTGCCCAAGGCAAGTTGATGAAGACCAATCCAGGATCCCGCTCATTCCTGGCCATAATAATATCACAAAAAACCTGCAAAAGCTCCTTGTGGTCGCAAATTGGCGGTAAATCCAACGCACCATGGTGCAGCGCGGCCAAAGCCGCACAGGTGCTCTTACCACGATTGCCCTTGTGGTCAAAGACGAAATTGATACGTGTGTCGAACTGGTGGCGGCTCTCCATCACCGCCTGTTGCCACGGATGCAAACGCTCCAACAATCCACGGTACTGCCTTGGAATATAAGCAGGAGCCTTGTATGTCGTGTCCGTCCGAGGGCCATCGATGCGAGTGGCGGCCTTCATCTAACCCTACTCCATAGAAGAAAGTCTGGGTGGTGGAGAAAGAGAGGGGGGAAAATTGAGAGTGCGCGCTGCGCGCTTTTTGCAAAGGTTTTTTAATGGACGAAATCTGACACCTTTCCGCGTGAGGGGGGTAGGGGGGAAACCAAACAACTTTCTCGTGTACAAGTGGGCGTTTACAACAAAAGGAACCTGACACATTCCCGCGCGAGGGGGGAGGGGGGGCACTGAATACAAACACAAACACGATGTTACGAAGCGCGCGTTCCTGGGGCACAAAGCGCGCGCGTTCCTGGGGCACAAAGCGCGCGTTCCTGGGGCACAAAGCGCGCGCGTTCCGGAGCCTTTCCTCTCGCCGGCGCTTCCTCGTCCTCCTCCCCTAGCCCCTTCGTCCCCACCCCCTCCCTTCCGACGATGAATGATGCTACTTCTCGCCGTCGACGTCCAGCGGCACCACCACAGGCGACCCGCACCTCGTCTTTGCGCACGGCGGTCACGCCGACTTCCGCGGCAAGAACGGCACCCTGTACAACTTCTTCAGCTCGGGCAAGCTGTCTGTCAACGTGCGCATTGAAGCCGCCGACTTCAGGCTTCGCGACGTGCTCGTCCACGGCACGTTCGTGACCGAGGCGCACGTTGTTCACGCCGATGGCGCGCGGCTTTCCGCGTGGGCCAACCTTGTCGGCGCGCACAACTTTGGCGCACACCAGTACAACGCGACTGCGTGCAGCGCAGATGGTCACTTGCTGAGCAAGTTCACCGACGTGTGGCTGCACACCTCACGCGAGTGCGGCGGTGTCAAGATTGAGCGGCACTACTCGTCCGTGCGCATTGCAGACGGCGAATGGGAAATCCGCATCACGTCGAGGCCAGTTTACGACTGGGTGGCGGGACCCAAGCATCGCTTTGACTTCAAGATCACGCCGCGTGTTCCAGTCGCCGCGCCGCCTCATGGCCTGCTTGGCCAAGGCTTTGTGGGAACGCGTCGCGACGGAGCGATCGACACTTATCCAGTCGCTGGAGAATTCACCACCGGTGCGATGGCAGAGGGCGCCATCGACGGAACAGCGGCCGACTACGAGGTCGACTCGCCCTTTAAGACGGCATGGACCTTCTCGCGCTTCGGCTACGCCGCGCACCAGGCAGCCATTCGCATGAATACGCTAACGGAAGCAAGTGCGTCGTAGGCAGATAAGCCAAGGCGACGGCGTTCTCGTCGCGTACGTGGTGCTGCTCGGCCTCTCCTTCGGGGTGCTCGCGGGGGGACGTCGCTTGGTCAGCAAGGGCGGCTGCGCGCCCTTTTCCGACCGGGTACCAAATGAAGGCAAACGACCTGTTGGCGGCTGTCATCGGTCATCGGGCCTCATTACAATGAGCGCTGCTTGCTTGCTGACTACTAGTGGGGGCCCCTGAGGTTCAGGAACGCAAGTGAGGGAGAGGCAGGGGAGGCCAGGCCCAGCCCTAGCCTCCTCTGCCCCCTGAGCTGGCCCCCAACCCTCAGGAGCACCGCCTTCGAAGGCCTGAAATTCGTAAGTCGGTATTTTGTATTTTCGAACATTTCGCCCGAGAACCCCCACTTTTTCATGCTGATCCATCCTGCCGGGATGCCGGGATCCGAAGGGAGCTTCTTTAGCCCTTCATTCACCCATTGCAGCTGGTGCGCCCCGCACCCCCCATTGTGAGTGACCGGGCTACTCAAACTAAAGCTAAAGCTAATAAAGAAAATGCTAGAGCTCTACAAGTAAGAATGTGTCCCTCTTCCCGCGCATTCGCCCCCGCCCCCCCGCCCCGCCCCCCCCTCCCCGTCCCTGGGCCCCCCGCCCCCGCCGGCCCCCGCCCTCCCCCGCTCTCTGGACGGCGCGCCGATGCCTCCGTGTCCCTGGTGCAAGCTCTACTGCCGGAGCTCTGTGGTTGACCCGGAGGAGTCGCGGCATGCGCGTGAGGCACGCATCAAGATCGACCGCGAGCTCGCGCTCTCGAACGGCGGCTGGGCAGGACAGCTGAACGAGCGTGTGCCGCTGAGGGTCGCTCGAAAAGTTCAAGAGTTCGTCCAGCTCCGCCCTGCCGTACTGCACTCGGACGAGCTGATCGACAAGAAGGACGCGAAGCAGGTGAAGCTGCTCCTAGAAGAGCTTCTCGCACACGAGCTTCCCGTACAGGTCGTCTTCCTGCAGGGAGCAGTGCCGCTGCAGACGACGCCACTCTTCAAGTTGCTCTGCCAGATGCTACGTCAGCTGCCCATTTGGTCGATCAACCTGGGCGAGCTGCGCTTCTCCGCGGAGCAGTCCCAAGAGCTTGAAAAAGTTCTGCGCGAGTCCATCGTGACGCATATGTTCTATGAGTGAGCGCCCACCAGCTTGCTTTGTGTGGTGCTGTGCAGCCCATTGGGCGGGCTGGCCGACGTGACTGTGGCGTGCACCTCACAGGCCATGCCTTCCATCGACTTATCAGGTGCACAGTCGCTGGGGCCTTCAAGGATTCGTTCCGTTCCATCATCCGTCAAAACCGTCAGAAGCACCAATTGTGGCGCCTCTCAGCCAGCTGTGAGCAAAACATGGTGGTGCTCTCCGCCATCAAGAACTGGTTTTGCCCCACCTCACACTGGTGCAACAAGCGTTGGGTGCAGCGCAACCGAGAGGGCTGGCACGGCGTTGAGCGGGTGCAATGTGAGGCATGCAATCGATGGCGGCGTCTCCCGAGCGGCGTCGACTCCTGGCCACGAGAGTTTTACTGCCAGTACAATCATTGGGATCGGCGATGCGCTAGCTGCGAGGAGCCGGAAGAGGAGTGGCAGAGAGAGCTTCCCCTCACTGGGGACAGGGTGATCTGTTTGGTGGCGGGAACGCGCTGGTGTGAAGGGACCGTTCGGCGAATTCCGAGTGAGGCCCAGTGGTTCAAACACAAGCAGATGGAGGCGGACAAGTCACGATATTTAGGTGATCAAGGACCGGATGCGAATGAATTTTTGCCCGCCCAGATCGAGACGCCAAGAGTTGCGTGGGGGGCATTGGGCGCCGGAGGGGCTCCACCACGATCGAAGCGCGTGCGACGCCCACCCGAGCTTTTTAAGGCCGAATCGTGTACCGCGCTCTCGCGAGCTCTTCGCGCGCCGAGCAAGGACGATGAGTCTGCGCGCAAGGCCCATCGCTTGGTGGACTTTCCTGCGGCGGCAATATACGGCAACCAAAGCGATGTTGGAAACATAGCCTCTGCGCAGAATGTGGCAACCGCTGAAGATCAGCACGGGACCTTGCTACGGGCCTCTTTGTGCATCCACCTTACGACGGAGACCAAGGGAAGAACCTGGCTGTTCGTGCATGAGTGGGAAAACAGACAACCAGAGGGGCATGAGCTCAGCAGTAGGGCCCCTGCTCTGGAGGAGGATTCGCAAGAGGCAGTAGCGCATTGGAAGGGAAAGCACGCGGGAAGAGGGCTGAAGCTCGCCTGCGAGGACCTGTGCCCATCAGGTGGCCGAATCGCTGTTCCAGCTCGTGGGCAGGTGCAATGTAGAGCGAAGAGGGAACGTACGCAAGGTGGTATTGGCAAGCTGACTTGTACTGACATGCAGCCAGCGGCAATAGCGGCTGGAATACGGCTCAAATTCAATATGGCTAAGGCAACAGATGGACACACGAAAGCCCCGACCACTAGCGACAGCGAGAGTAGGTTGCAGGACATGGCCAAGAAGAGGCGCGTTCGCAATGCCGCCGCAGCTGTTGCGCAGCCCAAAGCTGCGCTTGCCGAGCGACTTGCCTATGCCACCTCCGTTGCCTCACAAAACAAGGTCCTCCTCTACCTCATGGACGGAAAGTATTGGACGCCGATCAAATTGCTTCGACAAGCAGGTCTCGGGCGAGTCAAATGGCCGTCAATTCGCGCTTGCCTTGATGAGGCAAAGGCGGCCGCCGACCGGGTCTCCGAGGAGGCGGAGACGACGGCGCTTGTAGGAAATATTTTAGGCAGCAATGTTGGCGACCATGCATGCTTGGTCTCGTCTGACGTGGGGAACCTAATCGGCGCTCGGCCGCGACGTGCCACACCCGTGGTGCGATACGACTCTTCAATTTCTTCAGCGGAGCTCTCTCGTCGGAAGCGTGAGGAGCAAAAGCGAGATGAAGAGCGCCGTCGCAGGCACTGGTGGGTGGAGTGTCTCGAATCCGAGATTGCGACGATTGCCGGGTTTGTTGGGACGGAACTTCTCGTGGAGTTGGCTCCTGAAACATTTGGCGAGGTGTGGGCAGAGGCGGCTGCTTAAGAAGGAAGCCAAGAGGCCCATACAGACGCTTCTCACGATCTAGTGCCGGTGCGTGAGAGCACATGCTCCATCAATCGTCCCCCAATCGGCAAGCTCGGGAGTAGTGTTATTTTCGCAGCGTTTTCCCTCCGCACTAGCGAGGCCGCAGCTCCCCCCCCCCCCCCCGCCCTGAATATGAAAATATTCAGTTGTACCACGAACTAAGTTTATACTTGGCTGCGATGGAGCGCGCCGACGTGGCTTCTTCTCTGCCCTTCGGCCCCCCCACTGAGAGGCAGCCCGCTCCAGTCTCCGTGAGCAGGCGCGGGACTTCTACCGTCCCCGTTGTGCAATTGTTGCGGGTAAAGGGGGGCCTTGTACACTCCCCCCTCGTATGTTCCGTTTTTAATTTAATTTTTAGCAAATTTTTATGGATCTCGGCGCGGCAAAGGAATGGGACTAGCGCTCACTCAAAAGTCGCGTTCGGCGTTCCGTCAAAAGAGGGCCAGGTGATTTTTTGTTGTCATCCATATGTGCTTGTTTTCTTTTTAGGTAGCCATACTAATATTATTATTACGAAGATGAGTACAAAGCTAATCACGCCCCCCCCCCCGCCCCTCTCAACACGCGGTAACCCCCAGCTACACGGGCTGAGTTTTCATCTTCTTCGTCTTTTTCTCACATCCCTCTTCCTCGATCCTATTGTCGATGTCGTTCTGCTGGCAGGCGACGTTGTCGCTTGGCTGATCTTGGGTGGCGAGGTCCATGACGCGTGCGAGGACGGCCTTCTTGTTCTCCATGTAGAGTTTGCCAGCTGCTTGGTGCACTTGCACCATGGGATTCGTTTCATTCAGCGTACGCGACCGCCATGATGTATTCCATGCAGAGGTACGCGACGGCGGCCTCGTCTCCTATGTACTTGGTTTTGGGGATCCTGTCGTACTCGTCGGAGTAGTCGCCGACGAGCATGAGGGTTGCCTTGCACCAACGGCCCATGTATGGCTTGATGAGTGCCCACATCGACGGGTAGCGTTCCTTGGCCAGATCCACGCGAAAGTCTCCACATCCACGGCCCATGCCAGAGGCTGGAGGCTGTGACGAGCAGCATCGCCAGGATGGCGCCGCTCATGCGTGCACTGGCACTGGGGGGAGGACAAATTTCGAGGTGAGGGTGCACTCGGACACCTGGCCCGTCAGGCATGGCCGGATTCCGGGACGGGAAAGTTGTGTCCAATTAGCTATTGGGGTTGGCTAGGATATAACATTCATTGTTTTATTTACGAATTGGTCAATTGAGTCCATCCCACGTTTGACGGAACGCGACCTTACCCCCCCCCCCCCTCCACCGCGTCGTCCCGCCGTCCAGTTCGTGGAAGATGCCGACGTCGGCGGAGTCGTCGTCGGCTGAGGCTGAGGCGGTGCGGCTGTACGAGTGGGGTAGCGCGCATGCGGATGGGCATCGGCTGGCACGGGCAGAGATGCTCCTCCGGCGCTCTGGTTTGCGTACGCCTCGCTCGGCCTTCTACCTTGGCCTCACGCTGAGTGCCCTTGGCCGACCGAAAGAGGCGGCGTCTGCGTACGCTGCTTGCCTTGCGCTGGACCCCGCGTCTGTCGAGGCGCACGAGAACCGCGCGATCGCTCTTACCCACGCCGGACAGCCAGCACAAGCAGTCGACGCACTGCGCGCCGCCCTTGCCCTTGAGCCCAGGCCAGCAGCGCTGGTCAACCTCGGCTCGATGCTACTTGAGTACCGTGCAGTGCGCCAGATGCGTGAGTCTAGGGAGGGGGCGGTGGAAGAGGCCATGCGGCTGTATGCGCAGGCATTGGAGCTGGACCCAAGATCAGCTCGCACATACTATGATATTGGACGATCTCTGCAGCTGTTCTCGACGGATGTAGCCCGTTCGGACAAATGCGGGAGTGCACAAGCCTGTGCTTCTGATTCCTCAACCAGTCCAGACGCAGACGCTGGGGCCAAAGACCTCAGCATTAGTAATAAAGCAATCTGCCCGAATAGTCCTGCAGCTTGCTTTGCCAAGGCGCGTTCTCTTGCTGTCGCTGCCTGGCGGGAAGCAACAGGTTGCGATCGAGCGGGAACAGCTAGAGTCCACCAAGAGCAACATGGGCCTCGCAAATACGGTGCCGGGGCTGCTGCTGAGTTCGCAGGAGATGCACCTGCTTTAGTACGTTCGCGCATTCTGAGCCAAGGGGGCGATATTTACCGTGCAGAGCTTCCAGTGATTCGCGAGGCCGAATCGGATCGACGGCTGACCCAGACTTTGGGTATGCAAGCAACTGCTAGCGAGAATTGGCCTGATATGTCCCCTCGTGCCAATGATGCTCAATCATGCGATGCTCTGTCCGGGGAAAGTACTACTCATCAAAAAATGCAAAGGCAGCATCAAAGCCACAGAGGTTCTTGTGGTACTGCAAAAGAGAAGCGCAAAAGAAGAACAGAAGCCAAGCAGCCCGACGCATGGCCGAACCTCGTCTTCACGGAGAGAGACACAATTGTGCATGAACTCCGTGAGCACCCGCTTCCATGCTCCACAAGTGGTTGCGTTTGGGCCTTTTGCGTCGTCCCTTTCCCAGCCCCGACCTCACGCACGCGCTCTCGCCGCTGGAACGATGCAGTCGCATTGCCATTACCAACGATGCGAATTTGAGACAATCCACCCTAGCGCCCTTGCTTTGAATGCCCTTGCTCTGAATGCCCTTGCTCTGAATGATGGCCGTTCTGGTCGCTTTTGTGCTTAGGCGATGTTTGGGTATCGGGCAACGAGGGCATCATTTCTGATGACATGTGCAATCTATACTTGACCTCACACGCTACAGAGATGCCACTTCACGACGCATTGCCAATGCTTCCTGTCGGCCGACGGCACGAGGATAAGAGAATTAGGTACATCGGATATCTCGAGGAAGAGCACTTCGCACACGAGGCCGCGGAGCTTATGGGGAAACGGAGTTTCGATGAAGCGCCACCGGTGGTTTCGCTGGTCCAACTCTTCGCGCCAAACTTCTACTCGTTCACGGCAGATGCGCTCTCACGTTTGAACCTCATCTTGTCTGGCCTCTCGACTACAGATCGTGAAAAGCTAGTGGTGGCCATTCCAAGCAACGGCGGCCGTTTGCGCAACTTCATGTGGCCTTTACTGTCTCTCTTTGGAATCAACAAGGGCAACTCTGTGCCCTACCCAATCCGTTCCGTACGTCAAGTGGTGTCCACTGGGGTTGATGATGCTTCCGCCCCGAGGCTGCGAGCGAAGCGTTTCCTGCTACTTGATTTCGTCCCGGTTCGATCAGACTGGAGGGTCGACACGGCCCATCTTCCTTCCCGTTATGCGTTGCGCTCCCTCCGCGAGTCTCTTCTCTTTCATCTCGGTCTTTCTCAATTTCGTGAAATGGATGACGATCTTAGGGTGGATAGCAAGGCTGGGAAAGCGTCGCAAGCGTCCGAGGGCACGCAACACAGGAAGAGGCTGCTCTATATTCGTCGTTCGACCGCAGCGGTTCGGCGGATTTCCAATGAGGAGGCGATGCTGGAGATGATATCTGCCGAATTGGATTGGTGTTCACGCCATAATGGCGGTATATGGAGGGAAGAGCCGATTGGCGTTGAGTCCACAACCAGCTACGAGGAAGATGGCATGCGAGCCCCGGTCATTGAGTGTGAGCTTCGTGTCTTGGATGACGTTTACCCGCTTCCTTTGTTCCAAACGGCCCGGCTCATGAGCTCTGCAGACGTCGTCTTGGGAGTTCATGGAGCCGGCTGGGCGAATTTATTGTTTTGTGTGAGAAAGCGAACATCCGCCGTGGAGCTTGCATTACCGGAGTCACATGCAATCTATACGGCCCACTTAGCTGCGGCGTTGGGGCTTAGTTTCGAGGCCGTAGCACTTCGCGGGGCAGGCCTTCATTCAGCAGCGAAGGTGAGGGCTCCGATCGCACGGCTGAAGGACGCTTTGCGCCGCGCGCTGCGGTGGGCGGGCAGCTCCGATTGGGCCTCAGAGTCTTCCAATGTCGTCTCCGCTACGAATCGCGCTGCAAGTGCAATGATCGAATTTGCCTCATCGAACGTATACCATCACGAAAGACTGAAGGCCCCATCTCATGAGCTCGTCGTCGCTCGCTTTGATGAGGACCCTAGCTGGTGTCGCCCGTACAATTGCACCGTGTACAACAAGGGCTCCCCACTTGTTGGAGTCCTTGGCCGATTCCGTGTGGTCGAACTGCCAAACATTGGGCGCGAATCTCATACATGGCTATGGCATATTACCCATCGTTGGAGAAATGGTTTGGCCGATCGCACCACGTTCATGCAGGCCGACCCGCACGACCACTTGCTACCTGGTGTAGACATTTCATTTTATGTTAACTCGTCCTCCGACGTTTTCATGCCTATTACTGCGGCAGCTACAGTCGACTTGCGTCGGCTTGCGCATCGCGACGGCTTCGCGCCGTTCGCGCCCTTTGGAGGAGAATTCTCCGAGCCGTTCGAGAAATGGCGAGCTCGTAATCGGGCAAGGCTTCGAGTGCTCCTCCAACCCAGCGCCTTTTGGCACAAGCGAGGCGGGTACAACCAATCGTTACTGCCACCCTCTTTCGACCGGCAATCTGCGATGCCTTTGCTAGATCAGCCCCTGCATTGGGTGACAGCTCGAGCGCGAGCGCAACGCAGCCGTAAGTTTGCCACTTTTTGGCGTGACTTCCTTGGTATTGCTCCACCGCCTGTGCTCTATCACGCCCAAGGAGCTCAATTCACGCTGTCTAAGTCTGCGATCCTGCATCGTCCGTACAGCTTGTACCGCACCTTGTTAGATGAATTGCGCGGGAAAGATCCCGCCGCAGGGTATTACTTAGAGCTTATGTGGTGGGAGATCTTTGTTGGCTTGTGAGCTTGCTTGTGAGGGCGATGGAGTCACCAAATAAATAACAAATCCGGTTAGTACTACCGCTGAGATTGTAGCATTGTAGTTGTAGTAGTGCAACTATCGATAAAACGATAGGGGCATTGAGAGCGCGCGGCTCGTGGCTCCCCACTTCTGTCGACGTTCAGGCCGCCCAGCGCGGGCGATGCGCCCAGGGAAACGCCGATGTCGCCGAGGCGCCAACGCGCCGCCGACGAGCTCAATCAATTACGCGCGAGCAATCGCGCGTGCCTGCCCCCGTTGCATGTGAACATCACAGCAAGGCAGCCCATGCAAAATGCCATGCAGCAACACAACCATAACCACGCAACCACTCGCTCGCCACTCGCCACTGGCAAGCCCACACCACACCACCATCCACCACAAGGTCGCGTCCCGTCGAAAGTGGACAATCAAGTTTAGTTTCATTTTCTTTGTATCGAGAATGTGAATTATTTAACGTGAACCGGCCAGCAAGCAGCAAGCAGCAAGCTAGCATATATAAAATATACCCAATTCGAACCTTACTCGTTACTCACGAGCGAGAGCGAGCCAATGCCAATGCGCAAGTGCAAGTACGCGGCTTGCCGTGCTTCTCGACACTCGACACACACATGGCAGAGGCCGTTCCACGTCGCCTACAGGTCCTCCGTGTGCACCGTCAGGTTCTTGCCACCTCAGCCACCGAGCTGCTAAACTTCTGGCCTTGGCCTTGCTGCACACTGCGTTATCCCATGTGCATAATACCACTGGGGGGGGGAGCGGCCGGGGGGGGGGGGGTTCCGGATCTATGGCGGGAAACAAAGGAGAGAACGAGAGAAAGAGGGAGGAGAGGGAGAGAGGGAAGCATGGTCGAAGTAAAGAAGGAAGAGGAGAGGGCAGGGATGGCCGACGCGGACGTGAGAGAAGAGCCGCAGCGCTTCTCTCGCCTCGACGATGGAAGTGCGGCAGCGGAGGCAGAGCTCGCTGTAGAGGCGCAGGCGAACGAGGTGCGACGGCTCAAGCAGACGGGCTTGAATAATAGGCACCCGGCTGTCGTGGCAGCAGTCGCCGAGCTCAAGCGGCTCAGGGCCCTTGTGCGGCCGGAGGCGGCCCTTGCGAGAGAGGGATCCGCGCGAGAGCTCTGCGTACAAAATAGCTCTATTGCCGACGAGCCGGATGCTGACCTCGCCGACTTCCTGCTCGTCCGCAAGAATCGCGATGCGTGCATACATTGGCTGCTCACGTTCGCTCAGCGCATTGAGAGGACATGGTGCGCTTGCCAACCCTGTTACATGTTTTCAAGCGGCTGACCATCCCATCACCTCGGTCGACACCATGCTGTCCTTGCTTTTCTCATTCATAATGCCGTCAATTTGCGTCGATTCCGCAGGAACGACGGTATTGATGCTCGTTTGGCATCTCTTCGCACTCTGCGCCAATGCCTAGAGTCTCTAGCTGACCATCCGCACACCGATTGCCGTGAGCTCGCAGCCTTGGCACCACGAATGCTCCACACTCTAGACTTCTCGGAGCGCCACTTCTTGAATCTCATGCTGCCAATTGAACGAAGATATTCACGTGGGGTCAGGGATGAAGATTTGTTGATCACATTTCCAGTAACTACAGACGATGCTTTCCCCTGTAGTGCCAATACAGACGCCTCACTGAGGGACGCTGCATATGCAAATGGGCCCTCCATAGGCGCAGCCGCGAGCGGTGGATGCGTGCATACAGCCCTGCCTCTGATAATTGTTTGCGACCACCTGCGGTCCGCCTTCAATGTTGGATCTATTTTTCGGACTTCAGAGTGCATGGGAGTGAGCGAAATTTTGCTCTGTGGCTATACAGCAACACCTGAGGACGCGCAGGTGGTCCGCACCTCGATGGGAACCCACGCCATCGTTCCATGGACCTGGAAAAGGTAGGCGGCGAAACGATGGCCCTGGAATAGGGTTGATGGTTGGGCGCATGCGAAAATGCGCAAACTTGAGCGATGTTATTTCTCCTGTCCTCCGCCTTTGCCTGTGCCTTACTCGTCTTGCTCACCAATGACATGGCCAAGACTCCAAGCCCTCTTGATATGCCCCGCTGTACCACAGGCGCACGGAGGAAGCAATAGAGGGTCTGCACAGCAGAGGAATCCCGGTCATAGCGCTCGAGACTGTAAGCAGCGCTCCTTTCGCCCACGGCTTTTCCTTTCCGAAACCACCCATTGGTTGTGCCCTCCTATTGGGCAATGAGAGATATGGCGTGGCTCCCGAGCTTTTAGCACTGTGCGATGGCGTGGTGCGGCTGCCATGCCGAGGTGTCAAGAACTCTCTTAATGTTGCGGTGGCCCTTGGGATGTGCGCTCACGAAGTCTCAAGACAATGGAATTTGAATTTCTAAATGAAATCTTGTAGCTACCCACGGCTCATAGGCAAAGTATAGCTTTTGGTTCGTATGTAGTATGCTTGCCCCCCTTTCCCTCCCTTGTTAATTGTTCATGCGTATTTGGCGCAACGCCCCCTCCCGTTCGTTTCCTTCCTCCTTTGGCTTTCCCAACCATTCACCATCCACGAAAGGTCGTTTGCCTTCATTTGTGAGTGCGAGGAGGGCGGCGTCGATGGCCACTTCAGCGGCGACGGGGGTTCGTCTCTCCGAGGGGGGACGAGCGTGAGGTGCTGTGTGAGATCCGTCGCGGGTATAAAGCGCGCTGGCGGAGCAATGGCCGACCGACGTGGTGGTGCTCGTGCCCTACGTGGCGATGCGCGAGGCGGTGCTCGCGCTCGCGCCGTCCGAGGGCGTGCGCGTCTCGACGGTCGACTCCTTCCCAGGCAAGCAAGGAGGCCGACGCGGTGGTGGTGTGCGCGGTGCGCACCGGCGGAGAGCTCGGCTTCTAGGCCGACGCGCGCCGGCTGACGGTGGCCCTCACCCGCGCCCGCCACGCGCTCCGCGTGCTGGGCGCGTGGGGCGGGTTTGCGGAGGGCACGCCGCTCGCCGAGCTCGCGGCCGACGGGCGCGCGGGGGGGTCATGCTGTGAGCGGCCTACGCACACCGAGAACCACCGGTGCCGGTGCGTCGGGTCGGCGCGGTGCAGCGCGAGGGCGTTGAAGTGCACGCGAGCCTCCTCCTTGCCGTCGTGCAAGAGCACGTGCACCGGACCATCGCGCGCGGAGAGTGCTCGCTCAACCGTTGTCACGTCGACCTCCACCGGCTGGATCAGCTCCTCCGAGTAGGGTCACGCCGCCGAGCGTCGTCGCGCAGCGTCCTGAGTACCCCAAGCCCTGAGTCCCCCGATTGATCCTTTCGAGTCTACGAGTTCCTACGAGCCCCTAGCACGCGGCAGCCGTTCGCCGTATCATTTCTCACGCCTTCAATCCTCTCCGTTCCGTGTTATGTGCATGTGCCCTTCACCTTCACCCGTCAATTCCAAATGTCCGATCCTTTCTTTCTCCGGTCTCCCGGTGAGCCCTTCCCGGACTCTCCGGATGAATCGTGCGCCGCGCCAGCCGCCGGTGCGCCTTCGAGAGCCGTTTCCAAAGAGGAAACGAACGCTTCGCTCGGACGTACATCAGCCACAGACGGACGACATGGAGCACACAATATAACAATACAGGAGGCCCAACCCTTCAACCTTCAACTCCAAGACGAGGACGGTGGGAGGGGTTGGCGCGTGCTATGGGCGGTGGGGCGGGTGGATGGGGTTAAAGAGTTCCACCCGTTTTTTTTGGTAAGCGATAATCAATGTAGACATCGGATATAGTAGTACTACTAGCTGCTAGATATAATAATGTATGTAGGGCAACCACACACTGTGCACTGCGATGATCCGGCCACGGAAGCTACCACCTTAAGCACCATTTGTAAACAGTACTCCGCACGTATTGCGATGAAGATGGTTGGTGTTGTGTTGTATGTGTGAGGATTCGCACTCGCCTACGCATGCTTTCGGAATACACATAGTGAGGGTTCGATCTCGCCTATACATTCTTTCGGAATACATGTAATTAAACCTTTTAATAGTCTCACCGCACACGCGGCCGTGGACCCTCTACGTTCTACTCACGTAGGAAAAGTTTCTACACCCCCACTCCCCCGGCCCTTCTCCCCCCGCCATAAGGCGACTCCCCCCGTGCACTACTAGGGGGATCGGGGTGAAGGGCTCAGATATGGTCCGGTGGCCCGCGCCTTCCCCCGGTGATCATTCCCCCCCTTCCTCCTGTGTCTCCGAGTGGGCGGCGGTCTCAGCCCCGACTTATCCTGTAAACAGGTGCGGGACTTACCTATTTTTCGGTGAGCGGAGCTCTCGCTCCGCCCACCCCCTTCTCCGCGCTCTCTCTCCCCTCTCCTGCGACACTCGCGATGGCGCGCCTGCGGCAGGCCTGCAGCTGCCCCTGGCGACCCCTGGAGGCTCCTGGATGCCAGCTCTGGGGGCAGAGGAGGCTGGTGCTGGGCCCTGGTCTCCCCTACCTCTCCCTCGCTGGCGCTCCTAAGCCTCTGGGGCCCCCAATTTGCACCTGTCTGCCTGTCGACCAGGGGGGGAGGGGGGTTGGAGCGATGGGCTGGTCACGAGGGGCCAGGATGGGCGAATGGGGCGAGCCTGTGGGGACGGGAGTGGGTCAGTAGGGCAGTGGCCTCCTGGCAAGCCATCAGGCGTACCAGGAGGATGGGTGGTTCCTCCCACATGGCAGGGGAGGAGTGGAGAGAGGGGGGGGCTCGTGCCCCCCCATGGGTCAACCAAGTATAAACTTAGTTGCTTTCGGAATACATGTAGTGAGGGTTCGCACTCGCCTATGCATTCTTTCGAAGGCATAAATTCCTTATCCTTACACGGTATAAAGATCTCCAGCATCAGCTGTACCCCTGTACAAAACCACAAAACAACACACGGACTGGACGCAGCTACGGCTTGAGCACTATGTTTCTTAGCAGTAGTAATAGGCAATGTTGCTTGAGCTTCACTGTAGAGTGCGTTGGGCCCTCAGCACGTAGTCCGTGGTTGTGTGCGGTCTACGCGGCAATTACGCCTCTCTGAGTGTGCGCATCCCTGAACACGCATGCTTGGCACCTTCCAAGATGAGAGCTGTACTTTGCACTTCAGTTTGGGTCATTTGGCGAAGATGCTAGTCGGAGCTTTCTCGTCCATATGATGTGCTCGAGGCTGGACACATCGATGCATGTGAATTGAGTGATTCGCCTATTTCCATGATGGCCGAGAGAGACCCCATTGCCTTGTCTCGACTTCGTGATACACGATGCTCCCATAATTTTAAGGGCCACGCACTTTAAGTGCCCAGTGGGTTATATTCCCTGTTCTGAGATTCAGGCCTAAGGCGAATCTCAGGGATGAGATCGGCGACAAGGTCGGCAGCAAGTTCCGACACTAGGTCGGAAGCCAGATCAGAGCTCAGGTCGTTTGCCAATTGGGGCGAGAGCGGCAATCTCCCACGGGCGACTGCGAGTGCGAGATCCCGATAACCGCCCATTTCGTGTGTGAGCCTATCGAAGGCCGTCAGCATGACTTCACCGCCATTACCATCTCTGGTGCACGGAAGTCGCATTGGTAGAACACAATCGTTGGATTCGATTGAACCCGCATTTGTCGGCGGCTCAATCGGCTCGCATTGCTGCGATCTTGGTCCCCTATCTGCACTGTCGTTCATCCTAGAGGGATGCTGAAGAACCTCTTGCGCAGGTTGCGGTCTGCTTTGTATTACATCAAACAAGTGATGGATTCTGTGGGGAAAGTTCTGAAGAGTCTCATAACTCGTGGGCTGCTCCAATCCCGGCCTAGCTGCTGACGAGGAAGCTCCGAGTGCTCGCAGAAATGGTTCTGCGAGTAAATCTACCGGCATTGCGGCAGCAGAGTGGGCAGGTAGAGCTGACGCGACACGATACCTTTCCTTTTCCATTGAGGATGTAGGAATAGCAAGTAGTCCGGACGGCGTGTCCTCCCTCATACATGGAGGATGGCCACCCGCGATTGGCAGGCTCCCACAGCTTGACCTGACGCTCGGGGATGAACACGAACAGGCTGGTGCTCTCTCTGCTATTAGAATGGTAGGTATGCCTCCGATGGCATGTGTGATCGGAATGCCCAGTACAGTAATCAACGGCTTCCGTGGACTCGTTTGGGGCACGCGCGCTGGAAATTGATGCCCACACTGCATCGAAGGAGGAGTGGTCTGGTTGGGAGCTGTCGATGTTTCGTAGGGAACGCTCTTGCCTTCACGGCGATTGTGTTCAGGATGTAGAAAACTTGATGCAGGGCTGTGAGGCTGCTTCATGGCTTTGTGAGGTGAGGCCGTGAGCAACGATGTTGATGGGTTGTTGAGCATTGTTGGGCCACAAGCATTCAAGGAGGAGCGCATTCCTGAAGGTGGAGTAGTACAGTTATGTTGCGAGCCTCCAAGTAGGCGTCCAAACGATGCAGCCTTGGCAAGCACTGACAACGACTCAGATGTCTTGCTGCGCATTGGTGTCCGTTCTCTGGATACTGTAGGTGACAGGACAATCTCGCTCTGTCTGCCGGTGCAAGTGTTTGCTTGGGAGGAGACAGGTTGGAACCCCAGTTCCGGCTCCCGACGATGTTCTTCCTGATTCAGCAGCGCACTGACTTCCCCGCGTGACGTCGAGAAGAGCATATCTGCAGGCAGGGCATCTGTGCTAGTCTTTTCACGTGGCGTGACAGCTTTATATTGAGGAATGGTGGCGGCAGCGATAGCCGTTGCTATTTCAGCTTGTGAGGAGAGTGGCACAGACGAGCAAATCGTCGTCGACGAGGTTGGACTACACGGGGCATTTGCATTTGCCTTCCGATGCCGTTGCCGGCGATTCTGGAACCAGATTGCCACCTGCCTCTGGCTTACGTGCATGAGGCCTGCAAGTCGACGGTGGACGCCGTGCGATGGGAAGTGATCAAGGTTGAAGACTGCCTCAAGAAGCGCGAGCTCAGTGGGCCTGACGCTCCAGCGAGGAGGGCTCGGGACGGATGAGGTCGCAGCCGTGGCTCTGGGCATCCCACTGCCCAGCTCAGATGGGACGCGGAGGTGACGGGAGGAAGAGAGAAAGAGCGGGTGAGGAGGGGGGACGGGCTACGGGACGGGACGGGAGAGCGAGAGGGACGGGACGGGGGGGGGGGGGGGGGGGCAGCTGGCAAAAAAGCCTCCCCCCCCCGGTCCCGTGGAGATGGAGAGAGAGAGAGAGAAGAGTGAGGGAGAGAGAGAGAGAGAGGGAGAGGGAGAGAGAGAGAGAGAGAGGGAGAGGGAGAGAGAGAGAGAGAGAGGGAGAGGGAGAGAAGAGGAAGAGGAAGACACGGGAGAAGAAAGAGAGTATCTCTTCCTCTTGAAGTTAAGGCGGAAGGACGGAAAGGAAGGATCGGAAGGGGATAGAGTCTACATAGGAAGGAACGAGACTACCTAGGGTAGGAGTTTCGGATGGGAACTCTCGATCCCTTCACCATCATCTTCTTCGGTGGGATCAGGATGTTGATGGACTTCTTCTTGTGATCATTCCGACTCTTCTCCGAGCTGAGATCCCCTTCCTTCCGCCGTGGTCGTGATCTGGGCGCGTCGCCGCTGGTCCCGCATCAAAAGGTGGACGTAGTTCTAATCGTTCAGTACTTCAGTGGTGCTGCATCGATCGATCGAACCATGCATGCCACGTTAAGGTGGGGGTGGCGCCGAAGGGGGGGAGCGAGGCGGGCGACGGGAAGTGCGCTTCCGACTGGTTCATTGGGCCTGTGAGCGCCCTCGCGAGTCCCCCGGGCGCGGATATGCGCTGAACGGCGAAAATGAGCTGTAGGGGATGCATGCCCTGTGCCTCACACGCGCACAGTCGACGACCGCGCCACCGCGCGATGCGGGTGTGTGGTTGCTTTGGCGCATTCCTGCTGGGCCTCGTGGAGGAATGGGAAAGGTTTGGGGGCGAATAGGGTCGGGCGCAAGGGGAATGGGC
>CM030931.1:6775787-6875787 GCA_018136815.1 Isochrysis galbana
CGCCGCTTGATGACGCCACATTGGTCTTGGCCGGAGAACCAGCAGTGCGATAGAAAGAGGTGAAAGCGCTTTCCCCTTGGGAGGAGCGGTCGAGGCACAGAGCCATCCTCGACCAGGCGCAGCGGCTCCCGCAGCTGCATCCATTGTCGGAAGCTCGAGTAGTACACGAACACGAGAACCGCCACAATGATCAGCAAGATGAACAGCGCCGTGCCCGAAACCGAGAAGATGAGGGCATAGCGCGGGCCCTCAAGTACGCAAACATCTGGGGCGCAAAGCAAGCACGCGCTGCCAAACGCAATCTCGTACGCAGACGACGGGCATTCGCTCGAGGCAGGCGACGGGTGCACGAAGGCCTTGACCGCGCGAGAAGTTGGGAAGATGGTCAGTGGTAGGCCGCCAGCGGTTCCATTCGATGGCGCCGTAACCTGGAATTATGAGAGGGGGTTGGCACATAGCCAGGTGGCGGCTCTCATAACAGTGGCGCTCGCGAGCATCCTGTGGGCGAACAGGCGGCCGGCCGGAGTAGGCCGCCTCGGCCAAGCATGTGGGGAAGCTGTGCTAGGCACCTGCATCGTTGATGGTTCACGCCCGTTGTTCTGTCCGAAGGCATCGAACGACATTGGGCCGTAGAAGGTATTCCCAACCTTGGTGCCTGAAGCTAGAAAGTAGCGGAGGAGCTCGTAGTTGAGCTCGTCACCCAGCGGGCGAGAGTTCTCCGTAAGGGGGCGGAAGCGAAAGACCTGCGGTAGACGCGCCGCCGGCTGAGAACGAGAGTGCTAATGAGGGCCGTGGCAGAGGAAGCGGCCAGGAAGCGGCCAATGGGCCCGTGCGATGCTCCCCAACGCCACGAAGCACGATTCGCACTCGGCGGCTTCCCTCACCTGCTGGAATGCTTGCGCAAGCAGCGACGGAATGACGGCGGCATCGGGGAAGTCAACGAACGACTCCGAGGCCGTCGCCATCAACCCGGACTCATACCGTAGCCACCGGTAAGTGCGGCCACCGAGGAGCGAGTCGGGAAAAGCGTCGAGGGCCTCGGCTATGGGATCGAATTGAGAAGCGCCCACAACATGCGCGCAGGCGGCGCCCTCGCCCACACAATCGCCGGACCACGATGCACCCTGTGAGGCGCGTGGTGTGCGCAAGCCGCACTAGAGCGCCGGAAGAGGGGCATTCGGACCAGCCACCCAAACTGCAGAGAGCACGCGGATGCCGGCGCGGCGGCGCGGTGAACAAGGGCCAAGGGTGCTCACCTGGAACCAAATAGCCTTGAAAGCGTGCGTCTCGGAGTGTTGACTGGTTGCTGTGCCTGGACGACGTGCGGAGAGGCGTGCATTAGCTGCTATCCACTCGGGCTGTCGCATGATGGCGACGAGCAAGTCTGGCTTGGCGGCGATGGCTGCGTCGAGGGACTCATTCAAAACTCTTGGGTCGAAGGCGGTCCCGTCTGCCCGTGTCAGCACACGGTGCTGCACAGAATATCTCCTCGCCCGAGCAGCCGCCACGGTGGACCTGCCGAGGTCGGTGAAGAAGTAGTTACCGTAGTCCTCGTAGATGACAAACGCGCTACGTACGCCCGCCAGCCACCATTGGAGCAGTGCAGGTTCCGAGTAATTGTCTGAGTTGAGATGTACGGAGAAGAAGTATGGCTGGTTGAGGCCGAACATTGTGCGCACTCGGCGGGGACCCCTTCCAGTAATGAAAATGCGGCCCGTCTCGTTGGCGACAAGGCCCTGCGAGCGAGGGAATGGGTAGGTGAGTGAGCTCCGGCACGTGCAAGGCAGGCCCGTGAAACCGGCTGCTGCGATGGCTGTGCACGCGCTGGCCATACGGGGTGCAACGCTCGGGGCAAGCCACACCTGGAGCGCAATCTCCACGTCGGGGCAGCCCTGTGCCATCCCGACGACCACATCGCAGCTGTTCGTGAAGACGTTCCGGGACAGATTGCGGCCGACCGCTTCCCACTGCCCGTAGGGGTAGATCGTGTACCTGTAATCGAAGCGCACATACCGCGGCGAGAGGGGGAACCCCCCTTCGACAGCAAAGCCTCTGCCGTCGTTGAGCGCGTTGATTGCTTCCACCATCGCTTGCACTTGGAGGTGGGTGGCGGAGTTGCCGCATGGCGTGGACGCGCCGGTAGGCGGGCCGCTGTGCACCTCAACCAGCGAAGCGTCCGTCTGCGAGAAGACGGAGCAAAGCCGGATGCGGCCGGCGAAAGACTCAAAGTCTCTGGCAAAGTGCTTGCTCGCGGCCTCATCAGCGCCGCACGCCTGGTACGAGTAGTAGAGTCCTGGATTGACGAGCGAGGGCTCGATTGCACTCCCATTGCATGTGGAGGGCTCAACATAGCACCAGGGGAGCTCGCACCACGTGGGGAACGCGAGTCCATCACACCTGGGCGGCCGGCGCGAGTCGTGGGGCGCGCAATGACCCATGCCGTAGTCAGCACCGTAATCGTGCACCTCGCCTGCAACCGTCATCTTGCCCGTGTACCCAGGCGGTGCGTGGGCCAAGCACTGGCACCCGTTGACGGATGGGAGAGCGACGAGCAGGCCAAAAGCGAGGGCGCGAGCGCCCCAGCTCGCGCGAGGCATGACAGCTGCCACTCGGCGCCGCTGGATCAAGAGCTCTGGTGGCTCTGCAAGAGCTCTGATGGCTCTTCCACCCGGGTCGCGAGGCAGCAGAGCGTGTGGGCTGTGCCTCTTCCCTTCCCCTCTCCCCGCCCCTTTCACGGGGCAGCGCAACGTCGACTGTCCGCGCCTGACCGGGCCTCAGCTGATTCAGGGGCGTGTCCGCACGGGCCGGAAGGCAGGAGAGGGGAGAGAGAGAGAGAAGGTGGAGAGAGAAGGGAGAGGGGGAGAGAAGCGCCCTCCAAGAGGAGAGAGAAGAAAGAGAGAGCAAGCGCGAGCAGTGGGAGGACCCATCGCCTGGCTGGTATGCCAGCAAGTAAGGAAGAGAGAGAGAGGGAGGGAGGGAAGAGAGAGGGAGGGAAGAGAGTGAGAAACGAGGAAAGGGGAGGGAGGGAGAGGAAGCAGGAGAGGAAAGAGGGGCGGGGGGCGGGGAGACGAGAGAGTCTCGAAGAAGAGAGATCGTAAGGATCAGCAGAGCCTTTGGGACAATGACAATGGCTATTTCTGTACTCGTACGTAGAGCAGGGGAGTATTCGCACGCCGTCTCCTACTCCTATTTACTCCTCTATGGCTGGACGCTCGCTTGCTCCCGCCACTTCCGCTCCGTCCGGGAAGGTGTGAAGAATTGCCCAATTAGTCCACCAGGTGGAACGAGGAGGAAACTATTCGTAGTGCATATGGGTATACAACCTTATGATATTCTTACAACACACAACACTCGCGGCGCATAGAACGACTACTTACTACTTACACGCAGCATACTTCCTACACCCCCACTCCCCCGGCCCTTCTCCCCCCGCCATCCGCCATCCGGCGGCTCCCCCCGTGCACTACTAGGGGGATTGGGTTAGGTTGAAGAGCTTAGATTGTAGATTGTCCGGTGGCCCGCCCCCCCCCCCCTACCCGGTGATCCGTTTCCCATCCCCCCTCCTGCACCTACCGGGCTGGGGGCGGCCTCAGACCCATAAAACTACTACCTATGGCTATGGACTATGGATATTTGATAGCTCAAATCTCAAATCCGTCTGTCCCAGCACTTTTGACGGAACGCGATGGAACGGCACGACCTTCGACCTACGACCTACGACCTATGAGGTCGTGTGGCATTGTGGCGATGTCGCGATACGCACGAGGAACGAGGCAGCCAACGAACAACGAAAACGAAAACGAAAACGAAATCAGAGAAGCAGGCAGACACAGAGCAACACCAAGGCCAAGGCGTAGAGGCGCAATCCTATGTGAAACACAGTCAAACTTAGAAATAAAACAGCAAAAGCAGTATGTTTTTTGCCGTCGGAAAAAACAGAGAAAAACAGTGTGAAAAATAGATGTGCGGAGTAGGGGGCCGCCCGAAATAAAACAGCGAAAAACATATGTTTTGGGCCACCGAAAAAAAGCACTGTTCATGTGTTTCACATGTAGGGGCGCATGGCGCAGTGCAGAGTTTGGGATGGGGAGCATCCACCGACCGGCCGGCACTCTGCAGGATTGCACTCGAGTAATTTTACTCTACAGATGGCATCTGCTCGCCTTTTTCTTGTACTCTGCAGGACTGCACTCGAGTATTCGGTTGGGGGGTTGTCTCAACCGATCAAACGACCCGTCCGTCCGTCCGCCAAGCCAACGCGACCAACGGGCCAACGAGCCCCTCGTCCGGCTCTTCCGTGGCTCTGCGTCTAATTATGGCTCCCTCTCCTTCGCTGAGCCGCGCCGTCCCCGCGCGAGAGGGAGTTGGGGGGGGGGAAGGGGGAGGACAGGGGAAGAAGGCAGAGGCAGAGGAATACAGGGAGGCAGGGAGGGAGGCAGAGACACGGAGGGGCAGTCGGAGGAAGGGGGAAGGAAGGGGAAGGCGGGGGGGGGGGGGGGGGGGGGTTCGGCTGGGCAGGGAGGAGAGGGAGGGCGAGCGGGAGTATTGGTCAGAGAGTCGCACTGGGAAGGCCACCGGGCGGCGGCGTGACGATGCACTCGGCAGTCCGCACGCGCACGTGCTGCACTGCCCCCAATCTGCTCACCGCGCTCGCAATCGCTTTTGTCGCATTCAACTCGTTCGCTCTCTTTGCCTCCGAGCCTCCAAGAACAGCGATCCACCGCCGCCTGCTCTATCGGCGGAGCCAGCGGCGCGGGGTGCCTGCTACAGAACCCAATGCAGCCGCCCTCGCGCGATCCGGCCGGGCACAGCTCGCACCTAGCCCCTCGCAATCGCCGGCGATCTCGGCCCAGCTGCTGCTCGGCGCGAGGGAATCGCAGCTAGCCTCGGTGCAGCCGGGCGGTGCAACTGGGTTCGTTGAGCTCCAGTGCACCAACATGGCTGGCCCCTGGTTCCGGAAAGAGCAAGCGCGGTACAAGCCGTATCGCGCCGTCGCGCTCGAGGCACCCTTCCGCTCCGAATTAAGACGGCCAGAGTTCAAGCTCCAATTCTTCCCGCTGACGCACCTGCGACTGGTGCCCGGGACTAGACTCGCGGCTGCCGAGCGGGCCAATATGGAGTACCTACTCAACATGCCAACAGATTCGCTCTTGTGGGCGTGGCGTACTCTTGCCAAGCAGCCACAGCCTCCAGGCATTAAGCCGCTCAACTCAGGATGGGAGCACCCTGGGAGTGAGCTACGAGGGCACTTCCTGGTGCGCAGAACGTCGGGCCCCATTCCCGCTAGGGGCACGAGCGAGAGTCGGACAGTCTCATGTGTAGTCCATCGCCCCCCCCCCCCCCGCTCTTCCACTGCCTGCCTAGCCCGGGTCGGTCTGCGCACGTGCTTCTGCCCATCGCAGCCATCCTGATCGCGTCTCTCAGGGACACTGGCTTTCGGCCTCTGCCTTTGCATGGGCTAGCGGCCGCAGCGAAGCCCTCAGGCAAAAGATGGAAGGGGTGATCAAGACATTGGCGGAGTGCTCGGGCGCGTTGGGCGGATATTTGTCTGCGTTCCCTTCCTCCCATCTTGACCGCTATGAGCGCATTGAACCGGTGCGACTGCCCACCCCGGTGGATACGAAGGCCGAGGGCCAGGGACGGCGTGATGCCTGTTGGCAGGACTGGCGCGAGGCGGCAGCGTGTAGTCGATACGCAGTGCACCATAGATACAGATGAGTATACTTGTGACGGGGTCCTTGTCCAGGGTGGTAGAGAAGGACGCTCAAAGCGCGCCTCACTTACCTTTGTCGTCACTCATGCGCCTGCCCTTCTTGACCAACCACATGCCACAGGTATGGGCGCCGTACTACTGCATCGATAAGGTGATGCAGGGCTTGCTCGATCAGCATGCTATCACAGGGTCGCCGCTTGCATTCCAGGTTGCCGCAGCGATGGCGGACTACATCCATGCCCGTGTGGAGAAGCACATCAGTGCCACGTCGATCGAGCAGCATTGGCGCTCGCTCGACATGGAGTATGGCGGGCTGAACAATGTCCTTTGGCAGGTAATCATTGCATAGGCGCAAGTCTTCATGGATTCGTTCAAATCCTCCGGACAAACCTAGGGATTGTTGGCCCAATATAACGATGACATCAACAGAAGGCGCCCGTGTGGTCGCGCTATAGGTGGCCTCCATCTCCACGGAACCTCGGCATCGCGCTGTCGCCTCCTTATTTGACAAGCCCTGCGTTCTGGGCACATTGGCGGCGCAGCAAGATCCCTTCGTGGGGATTCACGCTAACACACAGGTGTGCAAACATGCACCCTTTAATGCTTGGGCAAAATGACCGATTGGGGCGACCGGGTGGCTCCATAAGGGAGGGCAACCAATTGGCGGAGCGGCCACGGAGAGGGGATCGAATCCGATCCAATCGGCTCGCGAAGCAGCTCTCGTTTTACAAGTCCCGTCCTTGGTGTCGCGCAGGTGCCAATCTTGTTGGGAGGCGCGACTCGCCACGAGGTGACGGGCGAGGCGGCGTTGCGTGACGCCACCACCAACTTCTTCAAGCTCATCGTCTCGACGCGATCCTTCGCAACCGGCGGGTCGACCCATGGGGAAGTGTGGGGAGTGCCGCAACAGCTAGCAGGGACTCTCGGTCCACCACCGGTAGGCACTGAGCACCAGGTGCATGGCCGCTTTTAGCCTCCCATGCTGGCCATCGGGTCGATTTTCCGTACACTCCAAGGGAGCGCTACGCCGGGCCTCCCACCGACCCCCAGCAAACTCCAAGGGAACGCCAAGCCGTGCCCTCCCACGTCCGCTCACCATCGGCTGCATGCTATTGCGCTCCACAGGAATCGTGCGTCACCCACAACATGCTCAAAGTGGCGGCCAAGTTGCTGAGGTGGACGGGCGACTACATGTACGCGGAGTTTACCGAGCAGGCGCTCCTCAACTCAGTGCGGCTGCTCGCGAGTCCAGTGCACCAGGCCTCACGCTAGCGGTTTGCCACGCCGCCTGACAACGCCTCAACTGCAGTGTTGTTGGTTTGTTTTCCTCGAACACATCATTTCTAGCGCTCTATTCCCGGTCCTTCCATAGGTGCTTGGGACCATGCGAGGCACCGAGCCCGGTGCCCTCCTCTACACCTTGCCGCTCGGCGCCGGCGTCTCCAAGCGTGACAAGCAGGCGAGTCCCCGCAATCCGCCAGCCAATCTCCCCGCGCGTCTTGGGCTCGGCAGTGATTATGCCATCGTGCATGAAATTTTGGCCTTCACTCTCCCTCCGGGATCTACCCACCTGCATATTTCCAGGCTTGGCGTACCTCGGAACGCGGTGGCTGGTCCCACGAGCACAAGGACATGTGGTGTTGCTCTGGCACAGGCATAGAAGCCTTTGCTAAGCTTCCAGAGCACGTCTTTGCCACGACGGTGCGGTCAGCGATCCCCGAGCTCCACATTTTACAATACATCTCGGCGTCACTGCAATGGGATGCCGAGAGAGTGACCGTCGTCCTCCACGCGACTGACCTCAGTCGTTCAACGCCTGGCCAAGCTTTAGTCTTGGCTGTGTCATTTCGTGCTTTTCCTGATGGAGGCCCTGCGGCGAGCTCCGAGAGCGGCCAGAGCGGGGTCGCAGACCGGCTGGGAGGAGGCGCTAGTATGCGCTTTACCTTGAAGATTCGCATCTCGAGCTGGGCTTGGCTGGGCACTGCTCCCTCGGCTGAAATCAATGGCGAGCCGATTCCCATCCATCATGGGGCATCGGTGCTAGAAATCACGCGCACTTGGAGCATGGGCGATCGACTCACCATCTCCTTATGGCCCAGTCTTCGGTTGGTCGCAGCCCCGGATACGAGGCCGCAGTTCTCGTCGCTGCGTGCCGTATTTTATGGCCCTGTGCTCTTGGCAGCATTGGCTCACGAGGTCGGCATTCGCCGACTTGGAGCACCCGCTACCAATCCGTCGCAGTGGCTCACTCCCGTGCCTCGCGAGGTTCGAGTACAGTATGTCAGTATTCGTGAGAGTTTGCCTGACCCAATCGCCAGTGCAAGTGCATGGGTGCACGCCCAAGGACAGTTGTCCTTGCGCCAAGTCCCCGAACCCCCCCAAAGTGAGCGCCCCTTTGGTGGCGGCGGCACGAACGCTAGTGCAGCAGCAACATGGCGCATGCAACCGGCAAACGATTGGGGCATGGCGGGGGCCTTTGTCTTCGAGGCTTACGATCGGCCCGGGATGTACCTCGCTTCGCGAGGCGTTGGCCAACACGTCGAGCTCTCGCTGGGCCCAACACCTGAATCGTTTCACGTTCGCCCCGCGCTGAATGGCGAGAAGGGTGCGAGTTCTTTCGAGAGCTCCTCTAGGCCAGGGTGGTATGTCAGCTGCGCGGGAGGGGCACCGCCCAAACTGCGCGCGTTGCGCCTAGAACGCGCGCCTTCGGTCACTCTTGACGCCGCCTTCAAGAAGTCAAGCAGCTTTAAGATCGCCAACGCCACCGAGGCACCCCCGCCGCTCGCGTTTTGGGCTCGGCCACCGCTCCGGGACACGCCCAGTGGGGGAGAAGGGTTCCTCATGTACGCGCTCAATGAGGTGCTGGACGAAAGATACTCCGTCTATTTGCAATTGGATTGATGAGAGCGCTATGGATCGACGCTCATAACTCCAGCACTGTGTTGGGTGGTGCGGCGCGCATGGGGCGTATTGAACGAGGAATGGCGATTAAGATCCTACCGGCGGGAGATCCCTTCCGTGCCTCATCGGTGGAACAACCAGTTGCAACCGCTAGTTGTCAGTCTACGCATGCGTATACACCGCTGAGTCATCACACAGGAAGTCAAGATAGTCCGTGCCTTGTGCTCATTGAAGCGTTGGACCGCACGCACGCAATGCCCTACGAAAACGCGCGAACGCCAAGAGCTACTGCAACGCCGCGATGCGAGAAGGGGGCCAAGCTGAAGTTCATTTTTGTGGACCCCCCTCCCCCACGCGCAACTTGGCAGAAAGTACGGTATAGTATACTATTTGGAGGGGGGGGGGGGTATCCAGGCATGCGCCGAAAAAAATAACCCAAATGAGCCTTGGAGTCTGGAGGGGTGCGGATCCCGAAAATCTAGCTCTGAAGGTCATTTGTTCAGTCGTGCTCTCGCAGCGTGGCGCGGCCGGCGACGCGCGTGACAAGTACGCAAGCAACAAGCAAAGTGGCCAAGACCAAGAGCAGTCAAGGGTTTTGTCGAGATGTGTGATGTTATGGGAAGGGCGCAGTATACGGTTGTGGCTTGTGACAAGCATATTGATATTCAGCCAAAGAAAGAGAAAGGGTGGGAGCCATATGGGCTGCCGGGGGTCACGGAGGGCGGTGCATAGGGCGTGGAGGGAAGAGGCTGCGGCCTCAGGTTTGGTTGTTGCTTTTTTACAAACACAAACACCCCCACAACCATAACGTGTAAAAAACATCTGAAGATTCTGGGCTACGCACCTACTAGGTCTAGGTTTCCCTATCTCTACTCCGACATCGCCCTTATCTCCCTTCCCTTCATCTCCCCCCTTTCCCCCCCTTCATTCCTTTTTCTTCGGTTTCCGGGGTCCAGCTCTCTGGTACACTACCAAGGAGCGAGCGATGCGATGGTGCTGCAAGGTGACCTGTGCCTGTGTGACGGTGGACGCGGCTGTCTAATATCAGGTTGTTATGTGATAGTATAAGAAGTATAGATAGTAGTGCAATATTAAAACAATAGCTTATGCGTTGCTGATTAACAAGAAAGTTTTGCAACTGGGAATATGCTGGGAATATGGGAGAACCCCATCCTCCTGCACCCCATCCCTGGTCCCCAAGCAGACAGAGGCCTGTGGGCGGCACCGAAGGCCAGCGAGGCGAGCGTGGAAGAGGGAAGTGGGGGGCAGGGGCTCACCTGAGCTGTCCTTGCTGGCCCTCTAGCTGGGAGCCCCCAAAGGACCTCTGAAAGCAGGCCGTGGCGCGCCAGATGGCGCATGGCGACGCGCCGCAGGGAGAGAGAAGGGTGAGCGCGGAGCGAGGCAGAGGGGGCATTCGCAACCCCCCCGATGGAATGTGGTGAGAATCGAGCCCCGTATGCGTTAGCAAACGGGCGAAGAGGGGCGGCTGGCGACTAACAAGAGGGAGAGGGAGAGGGAGTGGCTCAAGTCGACGAGAGTGGGGGGGGGGGGGGGGTCACCGGATCATATCCAAGCCCTTTACCCCTTTCCCCCCAGTAGTGCACGGAGGGAGTTGCCTGCTGGCCGGGGGGGGGGGGGGGGGCAGGGCTCGGGGGAGTGGGGGTGTAGCGTGTAGCGAACGCTTGGTCTTACTCCGTGAAAGTAGTGGTAGTGGGCCCAGAGCCGCGTGCGCGGTAAGAATATTATTAGTTTTTTTCACATATTGCGCCGCACCGCGCCCCACTTCGTCCCCCCCCCCCCCCTCTCCCCAGCTTGCGGTGCTAGCTGCTCTCACTACGCCCAAGCCTGCTGCCAACCAACGCCAAGCTTGCATGCACACACACATGACCAACTGACAACTATAGCCGCAGCAAACACACACTGCATCATTATGCCAACGTGGTCTGGGAGAAGCTCTGGTGATGTGGGATATAGCCGGAGGAGCAGACCCGCCGCCCGAACGAGACAAATGACAAATGGCAAATGGAGACCATGCGACCTGTTGCACGCCATTCGAGTAGCAAATAAATTTGTAAATCCCGAGCTCCCCGGCAGCTCCAGCTACTGATGTGACACGCGCTGTGCCCCCCGGACTGTTGAAAGCGAACTAGCGTGGTCCCGACCCGATATCGACGATTGCGCCATCTATCTAGTAGTATAACGCAGATACACGTGTTGAGAGTTATGACGACGCGCATGGCGGAGGGGCGTTGTGTGCGCACTCCCTTTTGCAAATGGCGCCAGACGATGAATGATGGCTCGGAATCGTCAACAGTGGGTTGGCCTCGTCCACGAAAGTGGCCACGGCAGCAACGAATTCCACCCGATGCATCGGCGTGGACTCAGCACTGCGAGCCCAAGCGGCTCTGAGAGCCGTCAAGCAATACAAATCTAGAGCGACTCTCAAACGCAGAAGCTGCCCTGGCAGAGTGACGGCACCTTCATGTCCGCCGACTCCTTGTAAACGGGATCGAACGTGGGCGGCAGCTCAACATCATTGAGATACACATCCAGCGCGGCCTGCGCGGCGACGTACAGCTTGCTCGCCTCCGCCTTGTTGCCCTGGCGCATCGCACGCTGCAGCTTCTCGACCTCACTGAAGAAAGCCTTGGCTTCCTTCACCTGGCGCACCTTCTCGGGCGGCTTGCCCGAGTCCAGGCGGAAGGCGTTGCCAAGGAGGAACATCGAAAGCTGCAGGTCCTCCCAGCGCGATGAGAGCTCTTCCTGCACGGTGCACGAGTCCGAGCCGCGGCAGTTGGACTTTTGGCGCTTGGATGTGGTGACGATAGTCTGCGCAAAGAAGTTGGAGACGTCGGGCGACTTGAAGTTCCCGGCGTCGACTGCGGCTTTCATCGCGAGGAACTCGTAGACGCCCTGTTTCACGCGCCCGAAGTACCGCCGCTTCGCCACCGGGATCGTCGTGTACTTGCCGGCAGTCGCGCCGCCGCTCGCACTCACACTGCGAGGGGCTCCACCGAGGCTCAGAGCAGCGCCAGCGAGGAGCGCGCCCTCGAGGGCTGCGCGGCGACCGGCGAGGAGGTGAGGCTGACCACTCCGTGCCGCGTGCTCCCGCCACCCCACCCGTCCCGCAGGCGTGTACGCCGCTGCGAGCGCTGCCGAGGCGAGGCACAGGGCCGCCGCCGAGCGCATCTCCCTCCCCCTCTCTCCTCTCTCTCTCTCTCTCTCTCTCTCTCTCTCTCTTCCTCTCTCTCTCGCGGACCCCCCCCCCTCCCCCCACCCCCCTCTCTTCCTCTTCTCTCTCCGTCGTCTATTCTCCCTCTCCCTCCGTGCCGCCTCCTCGCTCTCAGAAGACCCGGCGAGAGAGGTACTACTCTATACTCTCTCTCTCTCTCTCTCTCTCTCTCTCTCGCGTCGTCGCGTCTACTCCTACGCCTCTTCTCCCTCCGTGCGCATGTATCTCCTCTCTCTCTCTTCCGTCACTTCTCCAGCCAATTACCCAACGTTGGCCCACGCCCACAGCGGCTCGGGTGTGGGGGGGAAGGGGGGCGGTTGTTCTCTTGTCTCCCTGCCTCCTCTCCTTACCTTCCCTTCTGCCTCAGCCTCCCTTCTCTCTCCCCCCTCCCCCCCAACTCGTACCGTCGTGAGCCAGGAGGAGAGCGCCTCCCCCCCCCCCCCAGAGATAGACAGAGAGAGGGAGGGAGGGAGGGAAAGAGAGAGAGAGAGAGAGAGAGAGAGAGAGAGAGAGAGAGAGAGAGAGAGAGAGAGAGAGAGAGGGAGAGAGAGAGAGAGAGAGAGAGACGGAGAGAGAGAGAGAGAGAGAGCGAGAGATCGCGCCTCGCCGACAAATTGCCCTCCCGCCGAGCTCCGCCCGCCCGCGCCCCTCTGCGCCCCGGCGCGCGGCCCGTCGGTGCCCCCCTCCGGTTTCTGCACCACGCGCGCCCGCCGGGAGCGGGGGAGGGGAATCTTTCCGAGGCCGTAAACAGTACAGAGTAAAGATGCGAGTGGGCATTGTTGACAGGGGATCGACAGGGGCTCCAGCCTAGATCTAGATGGGAAATACGTATTTACCAGATTTGGCCACAGGCCACACACGTACGACACACGACATACGTGTTTGGCTGTATTTGAAGCGCTAAGCGCGTCCTGGGTTGTAGGCCTCGTATGTATTATATTTATATTTGACATTGCACATTGCCACATTGCAATGTACGAGTACAAGGTATTTGGTATTTGGCTGCTAAAGGCTAGAGGTAGAGGCCGCAAATAATTTGCAAATACATCCGTATTTCGTAGCTTTGAGCTTTGAAAAAAATCTGAAGACTCGTCAGGCCACAACACCTGCTACTACCATTTACGGGACTTCCCTTCTCTGCTAACACCGCCCTTATCTTCCCTCCCTGCTCCACCTCTTTCCCTGCCCCCTCTCGTTCCTTTTTCTTCGGTTTCCGGGGTCCGGCCTTGGTGCACTACCTAAGGCCTGGTTCGGAGTGTGGGGTCCGCGCAGGCCTTTTGATCTTTTGCTTATGTCATGCATGCCCGTCCGGGCATGTGTTGGGTGTTTTAGGTTCCGTTGGGTAACTTTGAGCTTTGAAATCGAAATAGTAAATAGTATTTGGGGGGCCGTTTACGCGTGTGATGCATAGCGCCGCGCCCGAGCCGCATCGCTCAGGGGTGCCAACCACCAGTCTTGCACGGCGGTGAGGGAAAATATCAACGAAAGCGCAAGGCTCGTGCAAATTATCGACGACGAGTCACGCTGCGCACGCACATAGGGGCACACCCGACACATGCATGAATCCTCACCGTTGCAGTTGTTGCAGCGTGCATCCAACAAACATGTGAGAGCTAGGATGTGCGTGCTCGCGTTTCCGACGAGGCACAGCGTGCTTCTCTACACAACCTCACCCGTACCCGCCTAATCCCAGCCATGCCCCACGGCCCGGTAACCCACTAATCCTGCCCCGAGATCATTATCATTCCCCTTTGGCCGCCGGTGCAGGCGGCGGGTCGGCTAGCGGCAGTCCGCTGTGTGGCAGCGGTGCTAGTGTTGGGCGCCGCTCCACGTTAAACTCGGTGTCCAACTCCATGGGCTGAGGCGCCGGCAAAGAATTACCTGCCGCTACTCCAGCGCGGGAGTTTGAGGATTCCGTGCCCACGGCCTCCTTGACCGAACCGGCCGTCGCGCCCGCTGCCCCAATGCCCTTACGTGTGCCGCTCACGCCAGACAGATGAGGTACATTACCCGGACGCATCATCCCACCCACCGGAGCCCTCTCCGCGTCCGGATTCGGACTGGGGGCGAGGGCCTCGTCAGCGCCCAGACCCCCCAAGGAGAAATTACCGGCGGACGAGTGAGCCTCGATGCTGGGCACCGTTATGGGGGGGAGTAGCCGCGGTTCGTGCGTGGGGATCGCGCGAACAATCTCAAGTGCCCTGTCGCGGGTGGCGGTCAAGGTCTCGATCGTGTTTTTGTTGTGCAGTGTCGACGGGTCCAACCGTAGCCGATACTTGGGGGAATAGTAGAGGAAAAACTCGTGGTCCGGGATCGTATCAGGAAGCTCTACACCGCACGCGAGGGCGGTCGCGGCGCACCACGCGCGCAGTGCAGTGGACTGTGTGTAACCGCTGCCACCGAGCAGGAGAGTTGGCCGCTTCATTGCGAGGAGCGAGCGCAAGGCTCCAAGATAGCCGTCCAGAGTGATGTTCATGCACCCCAGCCGATCACCCGAGAGTATCCCCGTGCCCGCACAGATGATCACTGCTTGCGGCTGGTAGCGCTGGGCAGCCGCGGCAATGACCGGCGTGAACAGCATGCCCAAGTCCGCGTCTGTCAGGCCCTCCCTAACCGGAAGGTTGATGTTGTGGTGCTGGCCGGCCTCCTGGCCGGAATCGCGTGCGCCGCCAGATCCGGGAAAGAAGCCATCGCCGTGCCGGTGCAGAGAGACGCACAGCACCCGGTCTGTGGTGTAGAAGGCCTCCTCCATGCCCGAAGCGTGGCATGCGTCAAGGTTGACGAAGAGCACGCGCTGAAAACCCTGGAGCAGATACAGCGTCGCGAGCACGGTGTCGTTGATATACGAGAAGCCGGAAGCGCAGTCGCGCCGCGCGTGGGTTTGACCGCCGGACCAGTTGATCGCGATGTCTGACATGCCAGCAACCAGCCGCTGTGCAGCCCAGATCGAAGCGCCAGTGTAGACTTGTGAGTAAAGCCTGGAGCGCAGAGTCGGCAGAGAAAGGGGAAGGCGGAGACTGGGCACCGGCGGGACGAACGAACAGGGCGTGGATGGGCTAGGCCGCTCATGCCGTGCGCTCACCAGGCAGTTTCGCTGAAGCAGACAGACGGGTTCAGCACGAAGTTGCTTGCGTCCTCTGCAATGTCCTTGCCGTGCAGCTCAATCTGCTGCAGGAAGTGCACGTAGGCGTCGGTGTGGAAGCGGCGAATGTTGCGGGCCAGCGCAGGCTCCCACTGTGTGCCGCACTCAGCAATCATCATGTGTGCCCCCAATCCGTACGCCTTAATCAGTTGGTCTGTCAGCCTGGGAGGCGGAGGAGGGCAAGGGCTCAGAGAGAGAGAGCCCACTGGCACCTGTAGCTGCCAGCACAGGCGGGCGCCCGCCCGCCGCTGCAGGGACGGCGGCCGGCGGACCTGACGATATGTGGCTTGCGTAGCGACGCCTCGGGTGAGGCGTGCATCCCGATCTTCTCATCGGAGAGGTAGACCACGGCCGGCCTCGCCATCTGGTGGGGCGGCGCGTCGGGCCTGCTGCAGCCGATGGAAAGCGGGGCGGCGAGACGGAGCAAAACAAAACTGCTTCGCTTGAACCGCTGAACGCCGAGCAAGCCCGTCCCCCCCCCTTCTCCCCCCCCCTCCCTCCTCCCCGTCCCCCCCCTCTCTCCCCACATGCCAGATGAAGATGAATAAATTGACCGTCGGTTCTAAACGTCTAAAAGCTAAGCGACCGTCGGCAGAGATAGAAAAACAGACAAGAATCAATGGTGTACGAGTAAGGGTGTTCTTGAAAAAGGGGACGCCCCCTTAGAGTATGCTGTACGCTGCTTGTCGCCTCTTCGTCTTCGTCCTGCGTGGGCCTTCTATGGGGTGACTGGAGACTGGAGCCTGGCGCCTGGCGCGGCGCGCGGCCTAGACTAATTATATATTGTTAGGGTTAGGGTTAGGGTTAGGGCGGTCAAACAGGGCCGATTAACTTTTAACCGGGTGAAATGCAGAAAGGGAGGGAAACTGCAGAGGGGGGGGGGAAGGGAATGCAGAGGGGCCCAGTTCTGTTACCTGCATTTCTTACCTTAAACGCGTGAACAATTTCCGTAACGGTAAAAATAAAACTCAAATTCCCTCGAATTTCGAGACGAAAATCGGCGAACCAGGACTTGAGCCCAGGGAGAATCCGAATCTGCACGCCTTGCGCAACCACGGCAAACATAGAAGACGGTATATAGCGATGAAGGCTCGTACTCGTGCCGAAATATTCATGCCAAAAGGCCTGAATACAGCAGGTATAGATAGGCGATGGCGTCAGTCGGTACCGTGAGTGCGTGGTCCTTTATAGCTAGCGGTAGTAGCCTGAATCTTAAGATTTTTTTTTACTTGGTCTCGATTGTCGATTGTCTAGTTGCTAGTTGATTGGGCGGTCTTCACTCTTCACTCTTCACTTCCACTTCTCACTCATCACTCTCACTTCTCCGATCTCCGATCTCTTCGATTCCCGATTTCCTTCTCGTTCTCGTTTCTCGTTTCTTGGATCTTGGCAACTATTGCTAATAAGAAAAAGAAACCTTGTTTTTGTCAAAGTTTGACCGCCCTAGTGATTGATGGTTGATGCGGTTGAGGTTGATGGTGATTGATAGTGCATGGTGCCAGCGCCAGGGCGATAGTGCCCGATACAAGTGTGCATTAAATGTAACGTGGCTGTCATCCTTCATTATGTATGCAATGTTAGGAGCTACCAAGCCCTATAGGACGGCAGAACGGCGTGGGCACGCGAGCTTGCCTCTTGTCTTGCCGGAGCACCATATTTTATCGTACCTTGACCTTGAGGGGAGAATATTATCAAGAAGTTCTCTTTTGCATGGACCGTAGGGATACACGGTGACACGCGTCGGAGCATGAACTCGAACTCGTGGCGATGGAAAATGTGTTGGTTCTTGCATGGGCTTGCATCACGCAAACGCAAAAATCCTCTTCCCGGCGTTGAGACCATTGTTTGGTAACACTTTCACTGAAAGCTTTCACGGCTCGTTGTCCTTGTTGTGTTTCATGTGTACGCTGCAGCATGGACTGTAGACCGTAGCGACACAGGGTGACATTCGTCGCAGTATGAACTCTGAGCAATTGAAATAAAAAATTGATTCTTGGGGTTGCACGGGCCTTGCATCACGCCAAGGAAGCAAAAGCAGACATCCTCATAAAAAAGCAAAAGAATCTCTCGCCGCCGGGGTTCGAACCCGAATCGCAACCTTGGAAGGGTTGCATGCTACCATTGCACCACAGCGAGAGCAGTGCATGCCGTCTCTGCACAGCACCGTCCTATATACGTGTGTACAAGTCTCGACAGTATTGGTCAGGTTTCTGGTTCTTGTTCTTGGGGAGTTTTAATGCAATGATTGGTGGTAAATGTTATTCGTTGACATCTGGTCATACCCCATACAGAGAATGAAGCAGATGACGGCATCTATCGGTGGAGGTACACACTACAGAGCCACCACCACCAGCCACATGCCACATGCCACATATGATATTGATAAAGAAATAAAGCCCGACCCCATACAGAGAATGAAGCAGCTGACAGCATGTATCGGTGGAGGTACACACTACACAGCCACTACCACAAGCCACATGTTGATGTTGATAAAAAATAAAGCCCGGTCACTCACTATGGCTATGGCTATATGGCTATGTAGGCCCAGGCCAGGATTAGGGCGGTCAAACACGCCTTTTAACTTCTAAGGGTGAAAATTCACCAAGTCAAGATTGAGGTTTTATCACGCGATTTTTAGGGAATTACCCTGGAAATGGGTATATTAGGCAGAATCTTATAAGAAATATGCACATTTTCGACGCCATTCGACACACAGACCCAAAAACGTTTTCGCGCTCGTGCGAAATTGACGTCGACCACAAAAGTGCACCACAGGTCGCGCTGTGCGACGCGCGCCTGCGTTCCCCGGGCACGGTTACCCCAGGACAGGCAGCACAGAGCCCTGCGCGATCGCACGGCGTCGCCTGCGCCCTCCACCTCGCCCTTGCTGGCATCTGCTGCCAGCCTCTCGCGCGCGTGCAGTGCGCGGCTGGCCGCGAGCCGTCAAAATGACGGTGCTGCGCATGATGGGCTGGCCCATCACGCGCGGCACTGCCTCAGTATGGTGGGAGGGGGTGCCTGCTGGCCTCCTGGCCGCGCAGACCCTCGCCAGAGCGGCCACAGGCCGCGTGCGAGGCCACTGGCGAGGCCAGTGACCATCGCTGCGGCCGCCATCGCGCGCCGCCGCAGGAGAAAAAGATCAAATTGATTATAGTTTTGCCAAATTATAACCATAGTAATTCTAATTTTAGGCTTCATTTCACCAGTCCAAGACACATATGAGCACAGTACATGACCACCAGCATGCCCAAATGACAATGTTTCGGTAGCCAACCAGTCTTACCATATGAGACTGTCGAACCATCGAGCGAAAAGGAGGGGCTGTCCCTCGAAATCGAACGTGAGACGCTCGAAAACACGAGGCTGTCCGTCAATTCAGCACGTCAACGCGAAAAAAAAAACTTCTTTTTGTGCTCCATGTTGGGATGTTGTGCTATAGAAACGGGCGAACTATTGACTGGCCCGTGCTTGGCGGGCACGACCTGTGTGTCTCCGAACGTGAATGGCCTTGGAGGCCATCTGTGTGTCCAAAAAATTCTAAAAGTTGGCTCGTGATGAGCGCAAAGCAGCCAGTGTCCAATCGTGATTCACGACACGATTGCCCACAGAAATCGATCGCAACCATCACGCCTGAAGCTTTCAGGCCGGTGCTTGGCTAGATTACATGTTGAATCTACTAGTAGCCAAAAGAACGGGCGGTCTAGAGCTCGAAATTCGCCCTTCTGCCCAATTTTCGAGCCCTCCATGCGGAGAAAAATTCTCCCTTTAGACGTCAAACAAAAGGCTATCAATTCCACAGTACTGTTCGGCCGCGCGCGTCGCGCCGTCGCAGAGCACGGTGCAGTCGAGCTTAAATTACATTTCTAGATTGCTACCCGCCCTATGATGCAAGTGAAAATCCGAGGAGCCGACGAAAATATAGAGAGAACACCTGCCGCCGATGTACTGGTTGAGCATCGGCGGCAGGTGTTCTCCCTGCCTCACAGCGTCGAAAGACGAGTCGGGAACCTGCCGTTTGAGGCGGCAAAGGCATTGTAGGTACGGGCTCGGTCGACCTGCGCCAGAGCGGGCGCGATCGGCAGCGCACCTGTCCCGCAATCGGCCAACAAACTTTTGTCGACCAGCGAGCAGCGTCGAGCGCCATGGCGTCCTGGTGCTCCAGCTCCTCGTCACTCGCGAGCCAGAGCGAATCCTGCGGGGCGAGGGTCGGGACCGTCAAGGAGCATCCTCTGACGGCCGAATCGGCCGTGTGCGAGCCGTGTATGGTGCGCATGTGCATGCGCGGACGTCATCGCTGGGGCACCAGGGTTTGAAATTTGCTTTACAGGCAATATGGGGCGTCGGACCCCTAATTTAATATAAAAAAAAACATCTGAAGATTCTGGGCTACACACCTACTATCGCCTGGGTATCCCCTCTCTATTTACGCCGCCCTTAAAATCCCTCCCTCCACCTCTTTCCCTGCCCCCCTTCATTCCTTGGTCTTCGGTTTCAGGGGTTCGGCCCTGGTGCCCTACCTAAGGCCTGGTTCGGAGTGCGGGGGCCAGGCAGGCCTATTGTCGTCTCGACCCCTAATTTAATATATGTCTAGGCACCTTTTAAGTGAAAGAAACACATCTCTCAGTGGTCAGTGGGAGCGACGTCTAGTTCGGCTCGTGTGAGCCGCCAGAGCGTGTGCAAGGGGGGGGGGTCCGACGGGACTTCGCACCGTCTTTTCGGACGAGGATTCTGAAAAGGCGGGGAGACCCTCCGAGCCGCTTTCGCCGGGGCTTTCCGCTCACGGTCAAAAATGTCGACCCCCCCCCATATTAGTACTTAAAAAGCCCTGTTTGACCGCCCTACCAGGATATCCCGGATATCTTTTTGGATATTTGGGCAGATCTGCCAAAATAGATAGCTCCCGGATATATGCCGGATATTTGGGGGGGCGCGAGGCGCGCGGAGCAAAAAAACCCAAATTAGCAGTTACAAGAGATCGCGGGGCACGAGCCCAAGCGTGAGCGACAAGGCGATGACGACCGGGAGGAGGTGTTGTATTCAGGCCTTTTGGCATGAATATTTCGGCACGAGTACGAGCCTTCTTCGCGATATACCGTCTTCTATGTTCGCCTTGGTCGCGTAAGGCGTGCAGATTCGGATTCTCCCTGGGCTCAAGTCCTGGTTCGCCGATTTTCGTCTCGAAATTCGAGGATTGGAGTTTTATTTTTACTGTTACGGTAATTGTTCACGCGTTTAAGGTAAGAAATGCAGGTAACAGCACTGGACCCCTCTGCATTCCCTTCCCTCCCCCTTCTGCATTTCACCCCCCCCTCCGCAGATTTCCCCCCCCCTCCGCAGATTTCCCCCCCTCCGCCGTTCCCCCCTCCTCCGCAGATTTCCCACAGTAGCAAATAAGCGTGAGTTTGCTCACGTGCTACGTGCTAGCTCTAGCTATGTGAGCATGTGTATGTGCGTGTGCTATCTACCTCTAAGTACCTCAATATAACTCTCTCTCTTTGTCTCTCCACTCCCATACTCCCATACTATTGATTGATTGGCTATTCACACATGTCTCGTGCCTACACATATAAAATATGTACTGCATATTTTTTTGCATATTTGGGTGAGGCGCTGCATATTTTTTGCATATTTTCTCTGCATATTTGGGTAACAAAAACTGCATATTTCTACCTAGGCCTATTGCGTGCCCTTATTCATGTGCAAAAAAAAAGGATTCGACATGTCACTTTGGTCTTTGGTCCCCGGCCGCTCCTGCGAAAATAAGGAGTGGCAAGACACAGCGCAACGTAGGGGAAGCGTGGGAAGAGTGTCCAAGTTAGGGGCTAAGTTAGGGGTCGATAGAAATTATATACCCTAAATAGACGGGAGGGGTCTGACAGCAAAAAGGGAACCTCGAGTTGCACCTTCTCGGCCTGGACTCTCCCACTGTCGTAGCTACAAGTGTCGAAACCCCTAGCGACGACAGGGAGGTCCTAGTCACCGTTTAGAACCTTGCACCTTGCCTCTTGCCTCTCGCCCGGTCCCGATCACTCTACAATCTCCGGTAGCCTCGGCTCAAAGCGGCTCATGTCTCATGTAGAGTACAGTACGAGTACATTCTACACGAGGCTAGCCACTCTCTCTCTACCGACGACAACGACCCGGAATCCTTGCTCACCGACACGCAGTGCAAACACTAGTCGACTCGATACCGGGCCCATAGTAGGTGATAGGCCAGAATCTTTAGATGTTTTATGTTTTTCCTCGATGACCAGCGGGCTTTAGTTTGCGCTAGTGAACGGCAACGGAGCAGCGAGGGCGCGCGCATGACCGGAGAAAAGAAGAACAAAAGAGGGGGACCCCCAGGCGGGAACAGATCATACTGACACCCCCCCTTTCCCCCGCAGAAGGAGCCGCTCCCCCCCTTTCCCTCTTCTTCGCCGCACCGCGCGCCAGACCGCCCAAGCTCTCTCTCTCTATCCCTCCAACGCTTAAGCTCACCCACCCCCGTCCCCATTCGCCACCCCTTGCTTTCTCGGAGTGGAGCAGGCATACTATCTTAGCACTACCGCCCCAGCAGCTATAAGGCTAGTCTAAGGTACACCTAGGCTCTAGATACCCCGAGAGGAGAGGCAAACACGTGTTAACACGTGAGCAAGGGCGGCGAGCAGCAGACGGAGCCGTTCAGTGGCCAGAGCCCCCTGCAACCAACTGCACCCACCACGAAAAGCCCCCTTCCCGGTATCTCAGCCACTCCTTAGAGGCCGCCGCCTCGTCGAGAGAGGGAAGGCAAAAAAAAAGAAGTGGTCTCTCTCTCCCCTTCTCACGCCTCCCTCTCGCCTCTCTCGCCTCGCAGCAAGAGGCCAATTCCTTTGGTTCGGCCCGCCATTTCTCTCTCTCTTCTCCAGGCGGGTGATCCTTGCAGCAGAGAGCACAGCGGCGGCCCCGCAAGGAAGATCGATCTCCCTCTCTCCGTCTCTTCTCCCCCCCCGGGGGGGCTCCCTCTCTCCCTCTCTCTCTACTCTCTCTCTCACTCTCGCGCCCGCCACGTACGCCCCGCCCCCCCACCCCCCACCCCCGTGTGTGTCTTTCTCCACACTTTCTTGTCTCTCTCTCAAGCGCGCCCAGCAGGCAGAGTAGCAGAGGGTGAAGTGGGGTGTGTGTGTGTAAAATACTAGGAGAAGAGAGCCGCGAAAGGCGATCCCGAGCTAGGGAAAGAGGAGAAGAAGCAGAAGAAGAAGGTGAAGGAGGAGGAGAGGAGGAGGAGGAGCAGGAGCATGAGGAGGAGAAGAAGAAGGTGAAGAAGAAGAAATAGAAGATGAACAAGAAGGAGGAGGAGAAGAAATAGGCGAAAAACAATGACGACGACGAACGATAGAAAAGAAGAGGGAGAAGGAGAGGGAGAGAAAGAGAAAGAGAGAAAGAGAGGGGAGGGGGGGAGAGAGAGACGAGAAAGAGTGGCGTGCGCCGCCGAGCAGTCCACCCTCTCCCCTCCCTCCCTTCGGCCTCGAACGATGGGAGGGCTAAAGGGTGGGTGCGCCGCACAGCGGCGGAGGCGGGGCGTCCTCCCGCCCTTCCGTCTCCCCATCGCCCCCCACATCTTTCCTCCTCCTCCTCCCCCCCCCCCCCAGGCCAGGCCACTTATGAGATGTGGGTCGGCTTCACCCCCGCGTGGGTTGGGGGGCTCGCGCGCTTCCGCCACGTGGTCGGCACGTTCTGGTGTATCGTCATGATGCTTGGTGTCTACCACAGCGAGTCCACTATCAGCGCCATCACCTCTGATCTCGCCGTCATCAAGGGAAGGCCGCAGCCGGCGTTCATGTGCGTGGGAGAGCCCAGCAGAGAGGGAGCAGAGCAGGGAGAGCAGCGGGGGATGTCGGGGTAGAAAGCATGCCCCGAGTGCTCGCTGACCCGCGTGCTTAAGACTGCCTCGGTCTCACCGGATCAGTCTCCTGCCGCCTGCAGGCGCGATTCGCTCAAGGCCGCCTCAGAACTCAAGTCCAAGTTCCCGTCGCTTGCTGGTATACCGCCTTGCCGTGACGTCATTGCGCACCACCGTTTCCAAGTACTGATCGCACCGAGCCACCGTCCTCCTATGGTTGCAGGCGAAAAAGCAATCGTGCGTGTGCGGCGCCTCGATCACGAGTTTGTTCTATCTGAGAAGACAGAGTCATTCTGCAAATCGCTTGCACAGGTGTAGCTCTTGCCGGCCCGATTGGGCGCTTGCTGGTGCTGATGCTACGGTGACCAAGGGAACGTGCACCCGGCACCCCTCGTGCTCTTTGCAGCCTCACTCGCACAGAAAGACAAGGGAAACACACTGCCCCGGCCAGCCCCGGCCTGTCCCATCGCCGCTCTTCCTGCCTGATCAGTGCCCCTTGATGTGTCTGCTATGCAGTCGGTAGAGGAGTTCCGTCCCGAAGGCACGCTCCTCGGGGTGGACTCGATCTACAACTACTGGAAGCCAACTTGGGCGAGCAATCGGCCGCCGCAATTTGTGAAGGAGCTCTTCTTGACCGAGGCCGACTCGAGCATGCTCATGGTGAGCCGCTACACTATCATTGGTGGTGCTGCTGAGCGACCTGTAGGACGCGGCGCCTGCCACGTGGTACGGCCTCGCGAGCATATTGGTCGCGAGGCGGCGCTCGCGGAGGTGGTGACAGCCATGTACCAAGTGGTCACGCCACTCCGAGTAGCGCGCGAATATTTGCCCAGCGCCACGCGCCATTCCTTTGCAGGTCATCTACCTAAACACCTCCTACTCTGAGCATCTCGATCTCTACGTAGATGCCATCGGCAAGATGGTGACGCTAGCAGAGCTTCAGCTTGCTGGGCCCGTTGCATACGAGGTGCGTCATGCCGCGTGTGAAGGCACGCCCAACGTGGCTGAAGCACGGCCTCGTATAAGTCCGCCCCCTCTCCTTCACTCGCTTGCCCTTCCCCCTCGCATTCGTGCTCCAGGTCTTCCTCGGTGGCGATCTCACGATGCGCAAGGACCTCTCCATCGCTGTGCAAGCGGACGCCGCGTTTGTGCACTCGCTCACCCTCCCTATTGCCACCGCTCTGCTCGCGCTGTTCTTTCGCTCCCTGCGCATCATGCTGCTTCCGCTAGTCACCATCACGTTATCGGTAGCGTCATCATTGCTCGTCATGTACCACGTCTCCCAAATCCTTCCGCTACACTACTTGGTCCCGGGGCTACTAACATGCGTGACGCTCGCATGCTCGGTCGATTACTGCCTCTTCTTCCTTGCGCGGCTTAAGGTGAGAACGTAGAGGGGCGGCGGAGGATACGCTAGTGGGGCGGCGGAGGATGAATCGGCGTGAGCTCGATGGGCGTAACGAGGTGCACACCCGAAGGAAAGTCCTCTCCTCGCGGGGACGATAGCCCTTTCGCCCTCGTGTCCAACCATCGGCTCTCGCGTGCCTTGTGTAGGATGAACTGACTTCTACTAGCTCTAGCCAGCCGAGCTTCCACGAGGCCGTTATCATGTCGACTGCCAACGGCGGGTACACCATCATGACGTCTGGGCTTGGGCTTGCAGTCGGCTTCCTCGGCCTCTGCTTCTTCCCTATCGATGCAGTCGTCTGTACTGGCCTCGCATCAGCCGCAACGATTGTCGCTATCATTATAATCAACATTACTGTCATCCCGTGCCTGCTCGTCTCATTCCCTGACTTCTGGCGCGCCTCATGGGAAGATGGCGGCTATCGACTGCCAATCGCGAACTGGGGCGCCGACTTTGGCGACCAGCACAACACTCCTGCCACCGGGGGGCAGGCCAAAGGAGGGAGCATGCCGCCTCCGACGATGCCCAAGGCCACGTCCGCCGAGCCCGAGATATCATGGTGGACTGTGTACGGCTGGTGGGTGGTAGACCATCGTGCCGGCTTCCTGCTGGCCGCCATCGCCTTTGGAGTGGTGGTTTCACCGGCGGTGCTCACGACCAAGTATACATCTTCGCCGCAAGCTGTTTTCCCGAACGGCTATGCCTCGATGGACTTCGCTCGAGAACTCATCGACTCATACGGAGAGGGGCGCATCTGGCCTTACTATCTCGTGCTCGACTCCAAGAATGGGACCATCTTCTCTGACACCTTCTTCGAGGCCGCCGGGGAGTTCTTACAGGAGGTCAATGCGACGCTCGCGCACAACGATGTCGCCGTGCAGGTGTGCCCACCGATCAAAGCAGGGCGTGCACGCGTGTACGCGCCGTCTCATCTTGACCGCCGCTGAGCCATCTTATGATACAGCTGAAAAACTCAGCCTCTCCTCCCCAACCGGACCCGACCAGAGCGTCATTGGCCTCATGTATCTAAATGGGGAATATGTCAAATGGACCGAGCTGCAGAGCATGCTGCACTTCGCCGACGGCGACTGCGGCGCTCGCGAGCGCAAGCAAATCCAGCAAAAATTGGGCGAGGCCTCGCGGCTCATTGGCAAGCAGGTGTCGACGACTATGTCGGAAGTCACGACTCTCATTGACGCGAATCGCCCACACGATGCCGAAACCCAGCCCAACGGCCTCGTCAGTTCTTCTGGCCGGCCAAAGAGCGAGCCCCGTCCGATTGTCGACCAAGACGACCTCGACCGTCTGGCCATGGGGGCCGGGCTATTTTTTGGCAAATTCGTCAAGGAGAGCGCCATCATTGCTGAGACCGTGCACGCGCACCCGCACGAGACGATCGCGCCTACCGTCACGGCGCTCTCACACTCCGTCGGCGAATCGGCGACACAGGCGTCGGACGCGATCATTCTCGGCGCGAAGGCGTCCGGTGCCCTATGCCTCAACATCGTCGAGATGCTCAAGCACTACGTTTCGCACAATTCGTCCACCGTCGTGGTCATCTCGCTCCACCGGCCCTACGGGCGTGAAGCTGCCAATTGGCTAGTTGAATTCAATGGGTTGCTCGAGGGCCTTGGCGAGCGCCACCCGCTCATCTCGGCTTCCGTCTCAGGCTTCGGCCTGAACTATCTCGCTCTACAGATGTACACCCTTTCATGGTTCCCGTGGGTCGTAGCCTTTACGGCATTCGCCATCTCGCTCATCCTCTTCCTCTCATACCGCTCCTTTGTTCTCGCCGTCCGTTCGGCTTGTACAAACCTCTTCTCCATCTCCTTTGTGTTCGGGACACTCTCTCTCGTCTACTCGGACACCGTCGGTGTCTCCTGGATGGTGCCGATAATCACTTTCTCCATCCTCATCGGTCTGAACATGGACTACGACGTGTTCCTCATCACGGGCATTCTTTCCGCGCGCTCGGCCGGGTTATCCAATGCCCAAGCCATCGTCTCTGGCCTTGAGCACAATGGTACTGTTATTGGGGTCGCTGGTCTCATCATGGCCGCCGCTTTCTCGGGCCTCCTCTTTTCCTCTACTGTGATGAACCAGCAGCTCGCGCTCGTGATTCTAGTCGGCATCTTTTTCGACACCGTCTTCCTCCAATCAATGCTTGTGCCCGCCATCATGGCCTCGCTTGGAGAGTTCAATTGGTGGCCCTCCTCCTTTGCACAGCCTCTAGCTCGCGGCGAGGGCGACTGCGCCGGGGGCACCGACGAGTCGCTGGCGGGGCGGATGCTACACGGGCCTCGATCCGACGAAATAGCACCTGATGATGATGCTCGAGGAATGGGGTGGGTGGTGCGCCCCGGCAAGGGCGAGTCATGCCACGGCAATTCGAGGCTCTCCTCAGATGTCTCGGATTCCGCGCGTGGTTTTCCTGGCGAACCGCGGTGTAGCTCGGAGGCACTATGACGACCGCCGCCCGGTTGCCGTTTGAAAGCCGCGATATGCCGTCTCGACGCCGACAACGAGCATCATCAAGATAATCGACCACTTCTATGATCTGAGGCTCGGTTGTTGCCTCTTCTCTCCTCCAGTCTTCATCGATGATGGGCGCGAGATCCATTCAATCTCTTACTATAGCGGAGAGTCTCCAGCGACCTGCAGCTCTATCGTGATGACCATATTCTAGCTCGACGCCTTTAGTGAGGTTTTAGTTGTAGTTCCCGCCACGATCTGTGGTTGTTGTTGGTGGTGGTGTATGGTGATGTGCTACTGAGAGCGACTGCGTATTCGTCGTCCCTCCCCGCCGTCGAGGCGCACAACATATGCGCAACGACGAATGCCGACGCGCGCGCGGGGAAGTGAGACGGTAGCGTGTGCATGTGTGCGTCTAAGTGTATACGTGCGTGATAACGCATATTTGCCAAGCGCAGGTTTCTTGTTTCATCTTCGTCTCGCTCTTGCTCTTGCCTTGTGTTCCCTCGAGACTCTAAAGAGAACAAGCATACACTACTACTACTACTACAACGAATATAAATAAGTGGCCCCTTTCGACCATATGGAGAATCGATCTCGCTCGGAGGCCGTGCGTGATGTTATGATGTTATGCGTTATGCGACCGGGCTACAGGTACTACCACTTGCCAGCACTGGTGACAGTGAGACAATATTCGTCCTCCCACCAATATAAAGAAGAAGCGGACAGACGCAGCTGCAATCCAGCGGCGCCGGCAACGTAGGTCGTTTGCCTTCATTTGGTACCCCTCGTTTCCAAATACGCGATGCGGGGCCACCACGAGGGAGTCCCAGTCCTAGCTCATAGCCGACCCATGGGACGACGGTCACCAGTGGGAGCGGCATGCCTCTCTCTCTCTTCGCACGCCCGGCCCAAAAAATATCTGACGAGCGAGGGGGGGGGTTGCTCTCCGGCGGGGACGTCGTCTCGTCCGCTCTTTCGCGGAGACACGCCCTTCAAGAGGTGTTTCCCTGTTTACTCCGTATTACCTTGTAAGCTTCCTCGACTACGTCATGATATTCTTCGTTTAAATTATGAATGTCACGAATAAATTTGCCGGCATATTCTTGAGAGTACTCACTGGCGATCTCAATGAACAATTCGAGCTTCCGTTGCAGTTCGTATAGTTTTGTGTTATTGCTACGTAGTGATAGCAGCTTCTTTTTATTGAATACCGGGCAGTAGTCTTCTAAGGCTTTGTCGTGTCTTTCCTTGAATTCTCGCAGATGTCTTTTTAAGTGATTGCTAACTTCAGGTATGGCAAGTACGTAGTTCTCGATATGGGTTACGGTACCCCTCATCAGCGCCAAGTCCAATGTGTCAATCTCTTCCAGAGCTTTAGTCAAAATAAACCAATTCGCGGATGACACAGCCCTGATAACCAGGGACTACGCAAGCTTGAAAAAAGCGCTCCAATGGGTGAAAGCCCACGAGCAAGCGACAGGAGGCAAAACCAACGAGTCTAAATTCCAAGGCATTAGGATGGGTTCGCAATTAAGGAACAAACCACCGTGGGATATGCGCAAATATAACTGGATCGAAAATGACCAATACCTCGTGATACTAGGCGTGCCACTAGGAGCCCCAGAGGCGCTTAAGCCCTTTTGGAAAAAGCTAGCGGACAAGGTAGACAATAAAGCAGCCCAATTAGCGCCGTTCACACGCCATATGTCGATCTTCGGCAGGACTAACATAGTGAACTTTATAATTTACGGCACGCCTAGGTACTGGATGCAAACCTTAGCACCTCCCAAATGGTTCAACGCAAGAATCCAAAAAGCGGCGGACAAGATTCTTTGGGAAAGCCCCTACACAGGGAGGAAATACCAATGGGTGAAATACCCACACTACCCACTTAACAACACGCAAAACGCGACGCGCACGTTGGGAACAGGCCTACTAAACTGGACAAATCACGTAAAAGCTCTACAAGCTAAGTGGATACTAAACTACCTCAACGCAAGAAAAGCGTCATGGAAACACGCGCTAGACGCGTGGTTCTGCCGCACTGGGCTGGGTCGTGGCGCGGTCTTCTCCACAATCCCCCCCGCCTCTCTTACGCGCAGCCTCAGAGGTAACCCGGCGCTTCCAACATTTTGGAAGGACGCGCTAAACACCTTTAGATCACTCGATATCCAGCGCTCTCGCCTATCGATAGATTAAAATTAAAATTAAAATGTTATATCCTAGCCAACCCCACTAGCTAATTGGACACAACTTTTCAGCCCCGGACTCCCGCCATGCCTGGCGAGCCAGGTGTCCGAGTGGTACCGGGGGGGGGGGGCATTGCCCCCTCCCCTCGATATTTGTCCTCCCCCCAGTGCAAGCACCGGCCCTACGCACCCCAGCACACCCTCTCCTCGAGGCCACGCTGGGGGAAAACCCCTTTCGGGTAAAAGCAACGCAGGGGGGGGGGGGGCACTCGTGAGTTTAGGGGCCTAGAGCGCTAATCTCCCTCGCCCGAGCGAGTGGCCGCGGCGAGCCGCGGCCCTTCCCTCCTGGCTCTGGCGCCCCCGTCTTCTCTTACCCAACTAGGTCTAGAAGACACGTAAACACCGGAGGGGAGAGCTGCCGCTCCCCCCTCCCCTCCCTCTTCCCTTTTCCTCCTCTCTTCCCTGCGGCGGGGGCCCATGGCGCGCGCCTGCGGCCCCTCGCTCAGGTCCCCAGATGGCCTGCAGGGCCTGGGAGCACAGCTCAGGGGGCAGGTGAGGCTGGGGCATGGCCCTGGCCCCTCCTGCCTCTCCCTCGCTGGCGCTCCGCTCCCCTGCAAGTCGACTGGAGCTGGCTGGGGGGTCCTGAACAGGGGGGCCCAGGGGGAGGAGGGGCTGGTCAGAGGAATGGGCAGGCCACGACAGGCCAGGGCGGGCGAATCAGGCGTGCCTGTGGGGAGAGGGATGGGTCAGCAGGGCAGTGTGCTCCTGGCAGGCCATCAGGCGTGCCAGGAGAGCGGGTGGTTCTTCCCCCATGGCAGGGGAGGAGTGGAGAGAGAGGGGGGCTCGTGCCCCGCCATGAGTGAACCAAGTATAAACTTAGTTGCTCGCCTATCGATAGAGGGTGCGCTCTCGCAACCGATATGGTGCAACCCGCACGAACAACCGCCACGTATGCGCGCCGCTTGGGCAAGCCTATGGCAATCCCTCCACACACACGTCGTGCATAACGTGTTCAAGGATAACAACCTAGACACACCCTACACGAAAGAGGAATGCGCCCGATATCTAGACCACCTCCCGGAGATATTCGAACACGCGGGCAGCATAATAACCAAGGGAAGCTTCTTAGACTCGTGGGCGTCGATAGTACAACAAGCCTCGAGTCTCCTTGGAAAAGCGCAACTAGACCCGGCGCCCGGGTCTGACCCGGAGGGGACTAGCGAGAACGGAACACGCGACAATAAGGCGGGCATTGAGGCCCCGCCGGAAATCAGAGTGTCCGATAACGAAACATACATAACTAAGATGAACAACATATGGATTCACACCAACACGAATTACCTCGGAGAGCCGGCCGACCGGACGGGGGTCGCGACCCCAGAAGAAGCCCGACTATACCACCCCCCCGCTAGATGGGAGGGAGGGTTGAAAGGCCCCAAATACGCGGAATACCCGCTAGCGGACGAGTATACAATGGACGGCAAAAAACACCTGGACCTCACCACGGTCTCGGACATAACACAGGTGCTAGAGAAAAACATGCCAGATAACAAACCCCAGCCGGCAAGCGAGGCATGGGCCCGAAGAATCAACCTAACCCACGAGGAGTGGAAGCACGTGGCCAGCTTATACACCCTACCCCTACTAAAACACACGGACAAACACCCACACTTCAAACACATCACCCACAGGAGGATTGGTACGCGGAATCGCTTCGGCACGGCGACCACGAATACCTGCAGACTCCGATATTCATAGTGAACACCAAAGGTGCCCTCGCAATGAACACAAACCTGACCTTGGTGGCACAAGCTCTCGACATGGCGGAAAAACTAGCCTAACCTTCCAACAAACGCCGCACCCCGCGCACTCATGATCCCACGTCACAGGCCCAATGCGCAACACAGGCCCAAACCCACCCTCATGTGCCACCAACCACGAGGACCGCAAGAAAAACCGATCGTCCGATGGAGCGAGAGGAGGCCGAGAAATCGACCATCGGAGACCGGTACACGCCGCCTGCCACTGGAAACCCCGAACATGGAGCCCCTAAGTAGAGCACGAGGGGACGAGCCGCAAGGCGAGTGTAAGGGAGTATTAAGGGACGCGGGCGTGGCTGTCGGGAGAATGTCGCAAGGCCGCGAGCGCGGAGTGAACATTAAGAAGTTTTTTTTTATTCGGTAAGTCTCTTGGAATCCTGTGCGGCAGGATTGCCCCTCGTTTCCGTTATGGTGCGATTCCCCTTCCAGACGGGATCGCCGACAGATCGCCTTCTGATCGTCGTCCGTCGTCGTCTGATCGGAGTGTTTGGGTTTGATTTCAGTCGAGTTATGTGATAAAGTCGCGGGGCGAGAGTCGGGGTGTTTTCCTGGGTGTCTCTGTCCGTCGTCCTGTCGGCGGTCGTCATCCGTCGTCGCTCTCGCTCTCGTCGCTCTCGCTCTCGTAACACTCGTACCCTACAATCTCGCCTCGCCTCGCCAGCCCCTGCCATCACAGCCCTCCTCACACTCACCCTCGCCTCTCGCTACTCGTTCCATGTCGCTCTCGCCGCCGTCCTCGCCCTCGCTCAAGCCCGCCTGCCCGCCTTCCTCTGCTGACGGGCTTCAGCCCGTCAGCGTCTCCGAAGTCGTCTCCTCAGCCGCGCCTGCCGCCGGCATGCCTCCTTCCTCATTGCCCTCAGGCCCTATGGGCCATCCCAATTCGTCACCCGTCTCGCACCAGTACACCGCTTGTCTCGCACCAGTACATCGCTTCCGGAGCCTACATGTGAAAAACAGTCGACAAGCCCAAGAAAAACAGTAAAAACAGCTGTTTTTGGGATATACAGAAAAACAGCCGAAAACAGCCCGAAAAACAGGCCGCCAGTGTTTACGTTAGACAATGGTGTTTACGTAAGAAAACGATATAAAATTTTGCGCGCTGGGGGTGGGGGGGGGGGGCGGGAACTCGCGTGGCGCCAGGCGCCAAGCGTCTCTCACCCGCGCGCAGGCACTCCACCCGCCCCCTTCCCTCCCCCCTCCCCACAGCCCCAAATATGAGCTCGGTGATCAACCCCAACCCCACGCGCGCCTCCCTGTCCACGTCTCGCGTCATCACACCGGCGCGCCGGCGCAGCTGGCCCCAGGTTTAGGGCCCAGGCTCAGAGAAACGGTGAAAAACACTGTTTTTGGTCTTCACAGAAAAACAGGTTTTCTGTTTTTCACATATAGGTTCCGGAGAACACGCGGACCATCGGTACCGGCCACTTGGGAAGTGCCTCAAGGTCAACCTCCAGATTGTCGTCCTCTTCCTCCTGATTGTATTCCTTCCCCCTACTTTCTTCAGTGTGGCGAAGGGACGAGGGAGCCGGGGTTTCTTCATGGTGACGCCCGTTCACAGCTCGCGAGGGATCCCCCGGGCTCTTCTCTCCGGATTTCGCTCTCACCCTCTCTAAGCTCTAAGCCGTGCGTGTGCCCCACGAGACTCTAACCATTGTACTTGAGGCATTCTACTCTACTCTACCCGGATAGAAGAGAGAGAGAGCCCCAGCTCGTGCGAAAAGAATGCAAAGGCGCCCTCCGAGTGCTTTCTCGGGGAGGAAAGTACCCCCAGAGAGTAGTAGATATACAGCTCTCCTTCTTCTTTCTTGGCTGCCCCCACACACTTCACTACACTCTCTAGAACCACACGCCGCGTGATTCTGGCTTGTCCCCGCCAAAAACCACTATATATTCTCCCGAGATATATATGAGGGAAGAAGACCCTCTTCACAAGAATAGAGAGCGGCCGAGCGAGTACGCAAGAGAGAGAGAGTCTTCCCTCCTCTCCTCCCCTCCGGTCTCCCCCTTCAGCTCGCCCTCCCTCCCTATCTCCCTCCCCTCGCCACTGCCCTCTCCGTCTCTTCCCGCGCGCTGCAGGCGATGGTCCTGCGCCGCGAGTTCCTGCAGGAACACCAGCGTGCGGCTCTCGGCGCCCCACCTGGTGCGCTCTATGGTCCTCGCGGGCTGGGCGTCAGCTCTCCCTCCATCTTCCGTGCTGAGCGGCCGAAGAGCCTCCCGCCCGCCAGGCGGCCATCTCTGCTGCTCACCGCACCTGTGGGGGCCGGGCCTGTGCTGCCACTCGCACGCAGTCCGGCGCACACGCGCGCACGCTCAAGAGGCATCGTCGTCCCGGCCGCGCAGCCGCAGTTCGAGGGTCCGCTTGGCAGGAGCGCGCCGCTGATGTCCGAGCACAGGGCCGCGCGAACAGACACTGCACGCTCGGCTTTCGCTCCGCGCGTCCTTCCGCTCGACGTAGGCGTACAGAGCATACAGGGTGTGAGTCCGTACAAGAGCGTCAACCAGGATCGTTGGGCCGCCGTACGCGCTGATGGCATCGAGCTCTATGGTGTATTCGATGGTGAAATTAGCCGCCCTCGCCGCACACAGCACATGGCGCGTGAGCGAGCAGATAACAGGTCTAGCCCTCGAGTCGGGGATCCGTCTTCGTCCCATGTGTGTCTGATGCCACGTCCCAATTCATTTATGTCAACTGCAGGCCATGGAGCTCTCGGTCACCGCGTCTCGCAATTTGTCTCAGAGCGTCTCGGAGCCGAACTCGTTGCGCTCACAAGGGACGTGACAGCCCGCCAGGATGTTTCAGCAGTCACCGCCGCTTTGCACGAGGCTCATCACCGCATCGAGCGCGCATTAGAGGCATCGGCCATCGACTGTACTAGTGCTGGCTGCACAGGCGTCTGTATCGTCCTGCTGCGTCCACTGGAGCAAGTGCCATCTGGAGCTTTGCTGCAAGATGGGGTGGCTAGTGGTATGAAACAACGGCCCTCTCCCATGACCTTGATTGTGTCTAATGTGGGTGATTCTCGTGCCGTTCTCGGCACCACCGTGCCCCGTCGAGCACAGTTCGGTGCGAATGGCTCCTTAGGTGGGGGTGGGGGTGTGCAGCTCAACGCCGCATTGACAGGGGCCGTAGGAAACATCAGCACGGTAAGTTCTGTTGCCTACATTGCCAATCTGTGCGAGACGGACGTTTGACCATCATTCTCCGAGGCGTTCCACTCTCCCTTCTCGTCTAGGAACGTGCCATGGATTTGAGCGTCGATCACAAGCCCGACCATCCTTCAGAGCGGAGGCGCATCGAGGCTGCAGGAGGCGTGGTGGCCAAGAATGCTGGTGCTGGTGCAGCTGCGCCCTTCCGTGTATGGGATCGGCAACGACGTGTTGGATTGGCTACTTCGAGGTCTTTCGGTGACACGTATGCGACCGGGGTAACTCATGAGCCCGACATTCGGGTGAGCGTGCGTTGGTTGCTAAGTCATCCACAACCTGTCTGCACGATGTGCCTTGCGCGCTCAAATCGACGCCATATATGGAAATGAGTGGGGCAAGTTGTCACAGCGTAGGTCTTAGTCGCTTCGATCTCATAGTTGCAGCACCTGAAATTGCCTCGCTCGCGCACATTGAGTTTTCATCCCGCCTTGCACCGCTTCCAAACTAAATCAGAGCGAGGCTCTCGTGGAAGGTGATCATTTTGTCATTATCGGGTCTGATGGTTTATGGGACCGAATTAGCTCGCCGGAAGCAGTCCGGTTGGCCTCCACCGCAATTCAAAGGGGCTCGCAGCATGCCGCTGATGTCATCGCCGCAGAAGCACTGCGCCGTTGGTGTGCTTTCTCTCAGCCTTCTGTGCATCAGCGTGCTGGACTTTGTGTAATTTTATTAGAGGGCGGGCGCATCTTGCTTGTCATCTTGCCCCCGCAAAGTTTGCTCCTCCCAATGCGGGTGTTCTTGCCGCAAGTCATTGCGCACCATGTCACCTTGCAGGCGCGCCCTGGGCACGATGAGCGACGACATCACGGTGATGGTTGTGCGTCTTCCGAAGCCTTGAGGAAGGCTGTGGTAAAAATGCTTGCTACTACAGACGATGGCCGCCAGAATCAGCCGCTCCACCTCTCTCGATTGGCGCAGAGTCTTGAGTACACTTGGTCATGTACACATCGAGGACTATTGTGAGCCGGAGTTGTGAGGGCAGAGCCATTCCTTGTGTGGCACATTGACTTGGGGCGGATCTGCCCTGCTTCACTCTGCATGAGGATAGGCTGCTTTGCCTTTTCTATGAGGCTAGTGAGGCGACAACTACAGCATGCATGTTATCGATTATGGTCAACCTAGGGCTGCTATGAACTGGTTTTCGAAGCCGAGGCTCTTGGCGGGAGTGTCGTGTGTCCTCTGCTCTTCCTCGCAGCTATCTCCCTCGCATCTCCACCATGTACTATATGATCACAATGGTACAATCCCCACACGGGGGATCGTATCACCTTCCCTATTTTGGCGCACCACTGCATGTCACCGCGCCTTCCCGTCATAGTTTGCTTGTGAGAGATTGTATAGTACCAATACCAATACCAACTTGTGATAAGCGTGTGCCTCCATCCCAGCTTTGCTTACTGTCCTGCCTCGTCAATAATGGCGCTGAAGGTTGCATTCCGTCGAGGGTGTGCCAGAAATATGTCTACAGTCGCTACGTTCTGCGTCTCGGAGCGCGACAACGATATAAACCCCTCGGGGGTCGGCGGCCTCGCCCTCTCTGCGATGAGCGCACACGCTCTATCGATGATTAATTTCCCTTGTGTGTGTGTGTGTGTGTGTGTGTGTGTGTGTGTGTGTGTGTGTGTGTGTGTGTGTGTGTGTGTGTGTGTGTGTGTGTGTTTCGTGGTTTCTAAAAACACGGTTAATCCATAATCCATAATCCACTTTTTCCCCACGTAATATAGTATATAGTATAATAAAGGGGGGGGGGGGGGGAAGCGCGCGGACCCGAACCATCTCCATCTCGACGCTTGCGCGGTGAGAAGCCACTCTTGGTCGCCGCGCCCAAATCGGACACGTTCAGAGAGTCCGCATGCTCCTTGATGAAGGCGCCGAGGTCCACCTCGCCGACGCCGATGGCCGGCATGGCACAACTCTGCTCGAGGTCGTACGCGACGATCAAGTCGTGCGCCTACTCATGGGGACGGCGGCGCGCCCGCGATGAGGAGCGCGTGCATGCGCGCGCGCATCGCGTGCAGAGTGCAGATGTGGATGTTAGATGTGGCTCCACGCGGTCACCTCCCGCTCGTCGTCCTTGGCACGTGAATCAATCTGGAATCAGGGCGGCTGCCGCCTCTGGGTGTGCGGGCAAGGTAGTCGACGTTGAGCCCGCTGAGTTGGTGCAGCACGTGCGTGCGCAGCGCGTCATTGTCGTCAAGAAGGCGGAGCATTGATTGGAAGGGGATTTGACCCTCCCGCCTCCCGACAAAAAAGGACGGCGATGCACATCAGGCCGCGTCGTTGGGGAGTGGACGCGAGGCGCGCCGTTTCGTTTGGGGGAGTGACGTCAGCGCGTCATTTGGGTGTTCGCGTCGTTGCCACATCGGAGCGCTTTCACGGAAAGCTCCTCCTGACTTCCGTAAAAAATACAAATGGCTGAAAAGCGGCGAACACGCCACTAGCTCTTAGGCATGCCTCTGGGAGGGCCGCAAGCCATGAAACGCTTCTGGCGAAGGCTAGCGGACAAGGTAGACCAAAAGTAACCACATACGCACAAGGTAGACAAATTGCCTCGTCTCCAATGTATTTGGTCTCTGGGATCTTGTCGTTGTCGTACTCGTCAGAGTAGTCTCCGACGAGCATGAGCTTTGCCTTGCACCAACGGCCCATGTATGGCTCGATGAGTGCCCACATCGACGGGTAGCGTTCCTTGGCCAAATCCACGCGGAAGTCTCCCACATCCACGGCCCATACATACCGGAGGCGGTGACGAGCAGCATCGCCAAGATCCAGGATGGCACCGCTCATGCCCAAAGTACAAAAGTACATGATCACGAGGCGACACGCCTACCCGGGCGACACCCCGAGCGACATATGAATGCCGCGAAAGCGCGGTGATTGATGGTTGAAAGGGACGCGAGAGGAGGGAGCCGAGACTCCCCAGGGGCACGAAGTGTCACACGAAGCAGACGTTTATGTTTGTTTTGCCACAGGAACACCACACGAGCAGGTCTGCCCCAGCCCACCCCTTGCACTTGGCCCGTTATTGTAGTGCACGCGCCCCCCCCCCCCCGATACCAAAGACAAAGGAATGAAGGGGGTGGTGGAAGGGAGTGAGTATTCTGGGATATAGGCGATGTCGTGAGCGAGTACCGTGAGTGCGTGCTCTCTTATAGCTAGCGTGAGTAGCCTGAACCTTCAGACATTTTATATATTCATCCTCCGCCTTTTCCGCCTTCAGACGTGGAGTGTTCATGTTTATGTTTATTTCCGCGCGGCTTTTTTCAACCTTTCTTCCGCTTCAGGGGAGAGCCGCATCTTGTCTGTTTTGGAAAAGCCCACAAAGCGCCACAGCCTTACTTTCCACATTTCAAAGAAGAGAAGCAAGACCAGTGCGACTCCCACTCCAGCCCGGATGCCCCGTCAGGTCTCGGGTCATCAGGTCTTGGCGACCTGATACCTGATATCAGGTGATATCAGGACCTGATATCAGGCTGATATCAGGTGGTCCACCACTAATATTATAATTTTCTAATGAGCCATTCTAAGATCCGAGGAAATGGACTACGTCTAGCTAGAAGCGGAGAGGGGGTTCGTGTGGAAGCGGAGGGGAGAGCCCCCCCCCCAGCGAACCCCCACCCCTCCCCCCGCGGGAACCCCCGCCGCCCCCCCCCGCGCACCCGCCTCTGCCGCTCCGCCGGAGGCGCACCCGCCCCACACCCCTCCCCCCCCCAGAGCCCGCCACTGCTGCCGCTGTTCCCGCCCGCTCCGCCGCCAGCGCGTCCCCTGCTACCTCTGCTCGCCCCACCGCCGTCCCCTTCGCAGCCGCCCGCCTCGCTGGCTCACCCGCCTCGCTGCCAGCCTCGCCGCTGCGCTCGCGCCTGCCCCAGCGCCACCCCGCCTCCCCCACCTCAACACCAGTCGCCCTCCCCCCTGGCAACCAGCGTCGCCGCCACCAGCCTCGCCTGCACCCAGCCTCGCAGCCACCAGCCTCGCCTGCACCCAGCCTCGCCGCCACCAGCCTCGCAGCCACCAGCCTCGCCGCCACCAGCCTCGCCGCCACCAGCCTCGCAGCCACCAGCCTCGCAGCCACCAGCCTCGCCGCAACCAGCCTGGCCGCCACCAACCCCACCGCCACCCCAGCCTCGTTACCACCAGCCTCATTACGACCAGCCTCGCCGCCACCAGCCTCGTTGCGACCAGCCTCGCCTCCACCAGCCTCACCTCCACCCAGCCTCGCCGCCACCAGCCTCGCCGCCACCAGCCTCGCCTCCACCCAGCCTCGCAGCCCATCATCCATCGTCACTGAGAGGCATGGCCGATCGCTCGCGGTTCGGGTCGATGGCTCGTTTACTGACGTGAATTTTATTTTATTCTAAAGTTAGTAGTCATAATATCAGCCTGATATCAGGTTATCAGGTCTAGTAGGCCTGATAACCTGATATCAGAACCTGATATCAGCCTGACGGGGCATCCAGGCACTCCAGCTCCAACACCACATTCGATGGCTCCATTCGATTGATGTCCCATACTTGACGGAACGACACCTACCGAAGACCGAAGATGAAGATGAAGGAATGATGGGGGGAAGCGGTAAGGGTAAGGGAGGGGAGTGAGGGCGGGGCGAGTGCGATATCAGCGGTTTACCTGAGAGAGATGGTCCAGTAGAGTAGATGCTCTTGCGCGGGTATCTTCAAGAGCAAGAGCCTGGATTTTTAATCTTAAGCTTTAATCCGCACAATTCCAATTCCACCAACTACGAAAAATCCATTAATATTAAATTTTCTTTTCCCCCCCAGCACATTATAGCAAGGATACGGGGTGCATCCCGCCTGCCCGCCATGGAGCCCACCACCCATCCCCGCCCTCTGCGAGGGTCGGGCGTAATCCCAGGATGTGATGGGAGAGGCACACGATGAGCGTCAAGGCGACGAGGTGAAGGGGACAAAGCGTGTTGCAAATAGCTAGATACATAGGAGTAATGATGCGGTGGTCAATTGTACGTAGCAAGATGTGCCAATTTGGGCCCATCCGCGTTAATCCTCGTGCGTTTATAGAGATCGCCAAAACTCAAACGATGGCACCAAGGGTGAAGGTGCCACATAGACAGACCAACGCCATGCAATGTACGTAATAGGCCAGCATCAGCATTCCTCTTCTGCGGCCTTAAAGTAGTCCTGAAGTGTAGCAAGGGGTGGATGCTCAGCGCAGCGCCTTGCGGTGCCATCGAGTGCTTTTAGCAGCGCCACAGTCGGGGGAGACCAGGTTGGCCGCGGACTGGCCTCATGGACTATCCACTCGACGCCGGCCGAGGTGACGCGCACTCCCATCGTGGGTTGATTGAGCATGCGAGCATCGGCCTCGTCTAGGGGTTCGGGCGCGAGCGCAGCGAGGTCGAGCGCGGAGCCGAAGGCACTCAACATGTCGGAGCGAGTGTGGGCGTCATCGTGGCTGGCACTCGAGCTTCCCTCGCCATTCTCGCCATCCGTACCATCAAGACCTCGCCCGGCATGGCCATGGCCGTGCGTGCCTCCGCGTCTCCCACCCCGTTCCTCACGGATTTCACTCCCTTCAACGTCGTGCGCCATTTCGCCCGAATCGAGCTGCACGCTATAAACAGCGCCCTCCACTGAGGACACCACACCACCAAACCATCCGTCGGTGTCGAAGTCGACCTCTACGCGGTCTCCAACTCGAAAGGGGCTCACATCCACGTCATCCAGATCGGCGAGGGCATCCGCCTCTGCAGGTGCAGGAGAGGAGCCGTCGCCTCGATCTCTGACTGCATCAGTGCAACCCCAAGAAGCTGTGTCACCCATTGGTGTTCTGCACTCCGCCGAAGATGCTCCGTCGTGGGCTGCTCTGAGTTGGCCGCCGGGGCGCTCCTTCACGACAGTCTGCTGATACTCAGCGCGGGCCCCAAGTTCCCGGCAAGTTGTCTCCAAACCGTGCGCGCCAGATGTCGTCAATGGCGGGAAGGTTGTCGGCACACAACCGATGGGGCTTGCTGAGGGCAGAGCGGCGGCGGGGGCCGGAGTGAGGCGGTCAGAAAGCTGGGCTGCGAGCAAGTCCGGCGGTCGTACGCTCTCGATGCAACCGTCGGCAGCATGCTCGGATGTGCCACCTACAAGCTGGTCCAGACCCACGGGCGATGAGTCGATCCTAGGGAGCGATGAATGCAGCCGCAGATGCGACGGCAGCAGTGCCATGTCTGGTGGCCACACAGCTGCGGCGGTGGAATGCAGTGAGGATGGTGAAGGCTCGGGGCTACAAGGCTCTTCAACGTCTTCCACGTCGCGCAGTGGCGCCACTTCGCCCGTCTGGCGCTCTGTAATCTCGGTTATCCCGGAGAGTCGCGCTTCGCGCAGCGCGAGCCGCCGCCGCCTCCGCTCTGCACGCGTGCGTGCCTTGTTGAGGCGTGGGGTTTCAGCGGCGGCGACCTCGCCCAGGGCCTGCATTGGCGAGCGCGCTGGCTCGAGCCGTGCCGCGAGCGAGGCTGAGCGCTGAAGGAAGAGCTCGGTATAGTGCGCCGCGATCTCGTCGGAGAGCGGATTCTCCGGCAAACGATCCCTCATCTGGTCGACATCTTCCTCCTCGTGCTGGTCGAGGAGCGCCTCGTCGGCGATCCAGAGTAGCCTGGCGTCCCGTCCAATGGCCATGCCCAGCTGCCTCGCTGCGGCGAGCACCAGAGAGACCGGGTTGTCGAACGACCAGGTCTGGCCGTTGAGTGTGAATGTTGTCGGTCGGTCGAGCAGCCCCTCATCGCTCAGCTCGTCGTCTTCGAGCTCGCTCGACTCGTCTTCAGTCGGAGTGCTCGACTCCTCTGTCATCGGCGCCCGTGGGCCACTCGAGAGATGGAGGGGGAGGGGAGAGAGAGCCGGGGAGTGAGGCGGAGCGCGCGAGAGAGGCAGGGAGAGAGGGAAGGGGTGGATGGGAGAGAAGGCAACGGGGAGAGGCGGAGGGAGAGAGTGGGGGAAGTCGGCGAGGTGAAGAGGATTGGTTGCGTGGGGAGGGGGAGGCAGCGGGAAGAGAAAGAGGAGCAAGGCGGAGGCGGGGCGCGCCAGAGAGTAGTGGTTCGTTCCTGTCAATGAATGGAGCTTCCATCGCCCTCCCTCTCCCTCCTTTCTCTTCCCCCGCTCTCCCTCTCTTCTCTCTCTCCGTGTAGTCTTTCTCCTCTCTTTCTGCGAGCCTCCGCTCTCCTCTCCTCTCTCGTCGCGGGAAGTTTGAGCTCGGACGAGCTTTACTCACACTTTACAGAGTACAGGCGAGACCATGGGCCACGCGGCCTCGCGCCCCCGACGGGGGCAGCGCGGGAGAATCCGCATCTCGGGGAGAGAGAGAGAGAGAGAGAGAGAGAGATGGAGGGAGAGAGAGAGAGAGAGAGAGTGAGAGAGAGAGAGAGAGAGAGAGAGCAGAGCAGAGAGAGAGAGAGAGAGAGAGAGAGAGAGAGAGAGAGAGGGAGAGAGAGAGAGAGCGAGAGAGGGAGAGAGAGAGAGAGAGAGAGATGGAGGGAGAGAGAGAGAGAGAGAGAGAGAGGGAGAGAGAGAGAGAGAGAGATGGAGGGAGAGAGAGAGAGAGAGAGGAGGAGGAAAGGAGTGGCTCGGCGTACGTGTTGTGCTCCCGAAACGCTCTCTCGTCGCGGACCAAAAGGGGTTCGTTCATACTCGCGCGATACTTTAGACAAAGGGAGATGAAAAGGTGGGAGAGTCACCATTTTGGCAATCTCCCGTCCTCGAGATTCGTTCGAGATCCGTTAGCAGCAAGATCTCGCGTCTCGGCCACGGTCGGTTGTCTTTTGTTCGAGGAGGTGCTCCTTGCTCCTAGAATTTATTCTTCTCGATCGCTCGACCGCACCGCAAGACCGCAAGCGCACGACGTGACGAATTGGGATGGCCCATAGGGCCTGAGGGCAATGAGGAGGGTGGCAAGCCTAGATGGGAAATACGTATTCACCGTATTTGGACGAAGGCCAAATACAGACCGTATTTACCGTATTTGAAACTGCCTCAATATGACCCTCCGTATTTGGACGGTGGCGCAGGCGCGCGCGTCGAAAGTCCCCACGCCATGATCTTGTTTTGGTCTCATAGGCGGGGGGGCCTAATGGGAGGGTGAGGAGCAGATTATTAGAGAGGAGCTGTGGGGAAGGAGAGATGGCTGGATAGGGCGCTATACCCATGCGCTAGGCATGGGCAGCGCCGCCACCTCAGGGCATGTCCTCCCTCTGTTTGGTCATATGTTGAGATGTTGAGATGTTTTGTGCCTACAACCTACAACCTACAACAGAGGACGACGAGGGGGTTTGTGGTTTGTGCTGCTTGGGTTAAATGCTAAATGCAGTAGGAAGAGGGAGTGAGCGAGCAGAGTGCAGAGTGAGAGGGGGAGTCAAGTGTTGAATGAAGGCCCATGGATGGCCCATGGCAGGGCACCGAGTTGTAGGTTCCTGTGGTGCACAAGAGTGGGGTGGGAAGGAGAATTGTGTCAGCAATGGACAATGGGCATTGTTGCATTGTTTGTTTGCGCAATGCAGCACCGCTGCAGCCATGCGCCATGCGCGCAACGAGCGCGGATCGCGCGAGGCACGGTCAGGGTGTCAGGGTTGGGGTTCAGGATGAGGTACACGCTCCATCTACATTCTCACATGCTCTCATCATGATGAGATGATGGGTGAATGAAGGGGGGGCGGGGGGGAGAGGGCGCTGGCGCTGGCGCTAGGGCGCTAGGGCAATATATGGCATATGCTGGCGATTGGCGACGGGGGAGGCTTGGGGAATGGGAGCCCCCCCCCCCGGTACTGTATTTGGTACCGTATTTGGCTGTATTTGGACGAAGGCCAAATACAGGCTGTATTTACCGTATTTGGAAGCTCCCTCGCTCCCTCACTGTATTTCCCATCTAGGGTGGCAAGCCGGCGGCAGGCGCGGCTGAAGAGACGACTTCGGAGACGCTGACGGGCTGAGGCCCGTCAGCAGAGGAAGGCGGGCAGGCGGGCTTGAGCGAGGGCGAGGACGGCGGCGAGAGCGACATCGAACGAGTGGCGAGAGGCGAGGGTGAGTGTGAGGAGGGCTGTGGTGGCAGGGGCTGGCGAGGCGAGGAGGGATTGTAGGGTATGAGTGTTACGAGAGCGAGAGCGACGAGAGCGAGAGCGACGGATGACGACTGACGACAGGACGACGGACAAAGACACCCAGGAAAACACCCCGACTCTCGCCCCACGACTTTCTCACATAACTCGACTGAAATCAAACCCAAACACTCCGGCCAGACAACGACGGACGACGACCAAAGGGCGATCTGTCGGCGATCTTGTCTGGGGTGCGCTTACAAGCCGGTAGAGCCCGTCAGAGGCCCCAGCCCCGGGCGGTCGCGCCGCGTGCATGCGGCACCGTGCCGCACAAGCATGAGCAAGGCAGACCCTCTCACTCCTCCGCATCCGCACCCACCTCGCGCTCCATTGGCAGGCTGAGTCAGATGACGTGAACAAAAGTCGCGTTCCGTCAAAAGAGGACCACAATCTGTTTTCTTTTTAGTTATGAACAATATTGGTACAAAACAAGGCTGTGTATAGAAACTTTTTTTAAAATAAAGTCGCCGTATACGAGATGTTTCGTTTACGCAGCACATGTGATTACTTGCAATCATTGAGCACGCCGTGCGTATGCGCATCGACTTCCCCCTCGCGAGGGCGCCGTGCGTGCGCATAGAAACTTTTTTCCCTAAGGCCCACATTAACGTAAAGTAGCCATATACGAGACGTTTCGTTTGCGCAGCACGTGTGATTGCTTGCAATCATTGTGCACGCCGTGCGTATGCACATCGGCTTCCCCCCCCCGCGGGGCGCCGTGCGTGCGCATAGCAACTTCCAGGAAGGTGCACGCCGTGCGTTCACTCTTTTCGCGGGGGAACTCTGGGCGCGGAGGACGGGCGGAACAAAGTGTGATTGCGTTTCGTTTACGCAGCACATGTGATTACTTGCAATCATTGAGCACGCCGTGCGTATGCGCATCGACTTCCCCCTCGCGAGGGCGCCGTGCGTGCGCATAGAAACTTTTTTCCCTAAGGCCCACATTAACGTAAAGTAGCCATATACGAGATGTTTCGTTTGCGCAGCACGTGTGATTGCTTGCAATCATTGTGCACGCCGTGCGTATGCACATCGACTTCCCCCCCCCGCGGGGCGCCGTGCGTGCGCATAGCAACTTCCAGGAAGGTGCACGCCGTGCGTTCACTCTTTCCGCGGGGGGACTCTGGACGCAGAGGCGGTCGGGAACCGCGGGGGCACCCCTGGGACCGGGGAAAATATTACCGTATATTGCGAAAACACTGACGTAAACAATCGAGGTCTTGGGGTCTCTCCGCTCCCCCGGGGCCCCCTCCCCCGGGTCCCCTCCTCCCCCCTCTCATCGACCTGCCTTCAAATCCTTGAGCGATGAAGAGTTGCGGGTGAGTACGAGCCTAGTGAGGCGGTATGCGCTCACCTGCGGCCCGGGTCTGCGCTTGCACTTCTACTCAAACTCACGCACCTCCCCACACACAGGCAGCAGAGCGAGGAGGCAAGTATTCTGACGGTGACGTCGATGACGGCGTAGCGAGCTGGCTGCCCGAGCGCATCGAGTTGGAGGAGTACATCCTCCGCGTTTGCGAGTGTGGTGCCACAGAAGGCACGGACGCCGCGCTCACACCCCAGACCATCATTGACGATGAAACTCGCCGGCCGGCAGGCTATTCCCTTGAAGGGCCCGGTGATGATGACAAGTGGTGGCTTGTGAAGAAGAAGAGCCCGGAATCTTCGACGGCATCGACGACAAAGAAGGCCAAGAGGGCGCACGGGGCCCCCTCGAGCACCCGAGAGATCTTGGCGGACTTCATGCAGTCCAAGCGCGAAGATAGTTTGCAGAAGCAAAAGCTCCTTGCCCACAAAGCACACCTTGCTGAGCGCACTGTAGCTTTGCAGGAGGCACTCCAAGCCCGGCGTGGAGAGCAGGCAACGCTAGAAGCCCGCCAGCTCGCACACAAGATACGCATGGATGAAGCCCAACTCGAGCTCCAACGGGAGGAGAGGGATCGTGCGGCCCGAAGTGAAGAAGAGCGGTCGCGCCGCGAGGAAGCACGCGCGGAGCGTGATGCCCTTGCTATGCAGAGCACGATGCAGATGCAGAAGATGATGATGGACCAACAAGCTATGTTCATGCAATTCATGCAACAAATGATGCCTCTAGCCCGTCCGAACACGAACGGAAACGGAGGAGAAAAATAGAAGCATCGGAATCGACGGCCTGGTGCCTCTGTAGTCTTCATGTCTGGTCTTGTTCGTACCTTGGGAGCAACCCTCCGCTAGGTTTGTCGGTTTGTCCTTCATTATTCACTCACGCTTCATGCTGCATGTTTGTGCTCGGTCGAGACTTGGTGTTGGTGTCCGGGGTCGCCCCTTCTTAGCGTTGGTGTTCGGTCGGGCGTCGTAGTCACCGTGCGAGCGTGCAAGCAGCAAGGGCAGAGCGCATCGTGGACATCCCAGTTGCGAGCGCCTGATAGTTGGTTGACGCCCGCATCACCAGCCAAAAAAAACCTCTTAATGCGCGCGCGACCCTGCAAGTGCAAGCCTAATTTGCAGCCACGTCCGCTTCCCTTATCACTCCATCCACTCGCTTTGCAGCTCATCCCCTTGTGCTCTACTCAGTTAGGGGCTTTGTGTACGGGGTTTCCGGTGGCAGGCGGTGTGGGCCGATCCCCGATGGTCTACCTAGTGTCTAGTCCTTCGCTCCCTCTTGCGCCATCTGGCTATCGGCCGCTTAGTGTTTGCTTCTTGTTGGTCTACATACCGGGCTTTCGGAGTCACATTGTGTACATGGTAGTGAACTCTCGCCCTATGCCGTGCAGGTTCGGCCTAGCCCCCCTCCTTCCCCCCCCCTCCCCCCGCTTGCTCACTCTCCCCCCTCCCCCGCCTCCCCCCTCCGCCCCTCCCCCCCCCTTCCTCTCGGTCCACCTCCAATGACCAATGAGACCGCTTGAAGAGTCTAGCTCAGTTGGACTTAGTTAGATAGACGTTAGATCAGCTGGAGGCACGTGTGCGGAACGCCTCCCCCCCCCCCCCCCCCACCTCCGCCCGCCCCGCCTCCCCCTTGCAGCCAGCCGCCACCCCCCTGTTCCCCCACTTGCTTGCAAGAAGCACGAGCCTTCACACGCCGAAATCCCACATGTTTTACGAGTCACGAGTCTTCTGAGCAATATCTTAGCCTTCAGGCCAAAGGTTTAAGCTCAGCAGCACGCCTTTTAAAATAAAACCGCTGACCCGATACCACCCATGGCCTCGTACAGCAACACAGAGCACACAGCGGCAAACGGAAACAGAAGCGGGCTCGCAATTAAAAAGGACCGCCAGCCATGTATGCCTCCAGAGGTGGCGGCTCCATCCCGAACTTACTACTCACAATGCTACCATACAAGCAAGTGTGCATGTTTGTAAGCATGTTGGCAACACGAAGGTAAGCGCCGACATCACGACGCAGAAGTTGTTGCCCGCGCCCTAGGTCGAACCAAGGCCACAGGTTAGCCACCTTTCCGAAGCCCCACTCGGCGCTGACACGGAAGGGGCTCATTACGCTGTTGAAGAAAGCCTGCCATCCAATGAGATGTCCCCGGTACATTCTATAGAGGTAAGCGGACATGGGGTATGCCGAGTCGCCATTCAAGCAATAAATACGGCCAGAAGACGCACAACACAGTTGCATGACCTGCAGCAAGCCGGACATGTGCAGAACGAAGGAATCGTGTCGTGAACCGTGCACTGGGCCATAGGCCCAGGGCTGCATGCCATTTGGAAACACAACTCCTTGAACTTTCACGCCATGACACCGTTTATGGCCCGAGAAGTAAATGCCCTGTGAACGCACAGGTCGTGCAACCGGCCACAACTTGCCATCTATGAAACCAATCATGTTAGACACGGGCACCCCTGCAGACGCAAGCGAGGCGGCAAACGCAGGGAAGCAGGGGGTGAAGGCAGAGAAGCCGCGGGAATCTAGGAGATGAGGGAAGGTGAGGTGAATGTGTTGGATCACAGCATGGTGTGCTGCCGAAATGGCTGCCTCGCTTCGTCCTGTCTCCCAAGCGAGAGAGGCTGCAGCTCCTACAACAAGCACAGGGTGCAAGAGGTTAAATGCATGCGAAAAAAAACAGAAAGGAAAACGGCGTTTCGTTGGTGACCGCCTCCCGCGGTCTCACCGGGAGTTCGAAAGCGCCGGAGGGTGATGAGTGCTGCCTCTTCGCCGCGCATTACGTATCCACCGCGCAGACGCATACCAGGCGGCAGGCGCAGCGCGGAGATGAAGCGTCGGAGATCCGGAAGACGCACGCCAAAGCGCACATACACATCCCTTGCGAACACATCTTCGCCTACGCCCGACTCCGCCGCCTCGCGCTCCAGTCGAGCGACCGAAAGGCGCTTGGGGCCAATGCGCGTCTTCATTGAGCGACCGAGGGGGTCAGCAGCAACGGCAAGGAGGACGACCTCCTCGCCGTCGTCGCTTTCGGCGGATGAGCTCTCGAGGAGCTCATCCCACTGTCGATCCTCGTCCGCTGCGATTCCTAGCGCGAGCGCCAGTTCGGCGTCCTCCAGCTCCCGCGCCGTGAAGGGGCGGGTAGGCATCGCCGCACGCTGTCGCAACACACGCGGGAACCCAGGGAGAGGTCGGGAAGAGAGCGGGGACGTCGGTTCACCACACTCACTGTAACAACGAGACAACTTATATTCTGGTAGACGGCAGCCATTGGAAAGTCATCAGAAAAACGTGAACAGGACATTTGAGGGATAGAGCAGAAACATATAGGAAGGGATGTGGTCTCGCAACAGATCGAGCGACGGACCAGAACAGCGAAATTGGAGCGGGGCGCAGTGAAACCCGTCGCGGTCCGCAGGTCTTTTGTAAAAGTTGGCTTTCCACGGGTTTCACCGCGACTCGAGCAAGTGAAACCACAACAGTTAAACCGAAGTGGAACCCCCGCAAAAAACCTCTAATATTAAAATGTTTGTTTTTGCTCCTTGGTGTCGTCCTCCTGCGGAGAGACGCCCCCCCCCCCCCCCGGTGTAAGATATTTGACGAGCGGCCGCTTGACACCTTGGTTGGGCGCCCGGAACGCGCCCCTCCTGCCTCCCCTTCCTCCTCCTCACGAAGAACATTATTTGCGACGTCGTCGATTGCGACGGCGATCGGCAATGCAGCCGGAGGGGCGTCTGGGTCACGCGCGGGCTGGGGCGACCTGCGGCGATATGGATGTTGGGGTTGTGCATGCCCCTGGCTCTGACGCCACTCTCGAGACGTCTCGACGTCATGGTCATGGAGCTGTAGTGGTAGTGGTAGTGGGGCTGTGGGGGTTGCGAAGAATACCGTGCCAGGCTTCAACGCGCGCTCAGGAATTTGCTAGGCACGGAGTATTTAGTAGAGTGTAGAGTGTACAGTGTGCCTTTTCCTCCGTCGGAGTCTGCCCGATTTACTACTTACTAGTATTATTGTTGGGAACCTACTCCCTAGTCCGTCGACCTTCGCACACGTCCGTCGACCTTCGACCTTGGCACATGCGAGGACGCGAGGACGGACCCGAAGCACTAGAGTAGTATAAAGGACTAGAGCTAGTAGGATTATCCTGCTGGGACAAAGATCACTAGAGAGAGAGGGGGAGGGGGGAGGGGGATGGAGGGTACGGAGGCAGCGCTCGTGCGGCTGAGCGCGAGCGCGGCGGCGACAGCGGGCGCGCTCTGCCTCGACGGCTCGCCCGGCGCCTTCTACTATCGCGGCGGTACTCGCCGCCTCCTCGTCTACCTCGAGGGGGGCGGCGAGTGCCGGACAGCTGAGGAGTGCGCTGGATGGCGGGGTGGCTCAGGGCCTTCGAGTGCGGCCTTCCCGCCATCGCGAGCGCTGCGGCACGGCGAGCTCTCGACGGACCCGCTGGTCAATCCGCTCACCCACGACTGGGCCAAGCTCATCCTTCCCTACTGCAGCGCGGACATGCACTCAGGCACGCGCACTTCGCCGTCCGTGTCACTTGGTGGCGCATTCTTTGGTGGGCACAACATTATTGTCGCCTCGCTCCGGGCGCTTCGTGAGCTTCCCAGCTACACCCCACCCTCCTTCGTACTCGTCACTGGCTCCTCGGCCGGGGGCATTGGCGCCCTGCTGCATGCCGACTTCTTCTCGGCTCAGTGGCCACAGGCAACGGTCAAGGTGTCCCCGTCTGCGGGCTTCTTCTACGCAGGTGGGGTCCTTCCACTGGACTGCCGCGCTGTTGGGGCGCTGCTCGCGCGGCTCGCTTCGCTCCGGTGGGGTATGCCATCCCGTGGCACCCAACTTATGTCTGGAATCCCCATATGGCCAATCAGGCGTCTCTTCCCTGCGCGATTGGCGCTCCAACATTTCCACACCGGTATCCTCCCTTGGCTTCCCTAGCGAATGGGCCCCTTACGTAGACGAGTCGTGTGCTGCGGCTGTCGGTCCCAGGCAGGCACGTCGCTACATGCTCGCCCCACGCAAAATGACTAGGCCTATGTGCACCATGCTGACATGCCGCCGTATACCTACTGGATCCTCGCGCCCGTTGCCCACTCATGGCCACAACCGTGCAGGCGCTAGCCATGTGCACGGACGCCCACTTTGCGATCCGGCATATCCGCACGCCGCTCTTTATCCGCGAGAACCTCTTCGACAAGGCTAAGCTCGCGAATTGTGGCTTAGACTCTCGCGGGCCGCTGGCAGCCGACGGTGTTGAATACCTCAAGGTGTGCTCGCCCCCCAGTTGTGGTCAGGTCCCCGTGCGAGCCATGCCTGGTCCTACCAAAGTGACGACGCAGACGAGGTGTTGATCAGTTGCTGGCACCCGTCGCCACGAAACTTCAAGGCTCCTCGCTGAGGTGCCCTGTTTCACACGTGTGATTACAAGCCCCCTATTGATGTTTGGATGGTGGGAGCGATGGACGTGTGATGGCCGAGACCAATCATAGACCTTGCTCCATACGGAGGCATGCAGTTGCAGGAGCATGGCCTTCACACGTTGTTTTGCCAACCCTAAACGACGCACAGACGTGGGGCCAGTGGATGCGTACTCAATTGTTAGAGCTCGCCACGATGCCATTTCATGCTAACGAATCGGGCTACTTCGCTCCATCGTGCTTGGACCATGGTGAGAATCTAGAGCTCGAGACGGCGCCTCGAGTCGGCGGCGAGTTTCTCGTGAATGCCCTTGGCGACTGGCTGTTCAAGAAGGGGAGCGACGAATTGTGGATGGGAGGCACCAGCGTGAGAGACGCTGTACCTGGGTCTGTGAGGCAGAACAGCACGATGCACGGTGCGATTTCGAGGCTAGGTCCTCCAGCTTCAAGCCCATTCTCGGAGGCTCAAGCTCGGGCCACCATTGGGGCGCATGACCTGCGTCGATCATTGCTCGAGGTCGCCCGGGCACGTACACCTTCGGCGCATGTGAACTGGGCCAGTAGCTGGGACACCCATGTCGTACGTCGCAAAGGCGTGTTGACCCCGCCGCGCCTTGCGGACGGCTGTGGCGATCTGCCCTGCACACCCGCTGGACTAGGTGTGTGCAATCATTTGCCACCTGATCCACTTACGACTGCTTGTCGTCGGGCTCTAATGAGTGAATGCCCTGATCTTGAGGAGAAGGTACGCGCCTCGACGGGGTTCTTAGCTGCACGCCCTGTTATACGCGTCTCTCTATGCTGCGCTGGGTGGCCATCAGCCGCATAGTCCTCTCGCTGCGACCGCTCTCCTAGCATCCTTATGTGGGTTCTTGGTCTGCATGCCACCGATGAGGCCGCTTGCACATTGTTTGATGAAGGCTCAGAATCACGTGCCGCTCATCGCCGTAGTGGTCCCTTGTCGTCGCAGGGTTGGATGTGTGATGCTTGCGTTCGCGGCCATGCCAAAGAGCTGCGTGAAGGTGGCTGTCCGAGCCATGGAGCACCAGTACTCGAATGGTGGTGCGATGGTAGCGGTAGGCCGAAGGGGCACCACGTGTGCGACCTTAGCCTGTAGAACTTGCAGCCTTTCCCTCTAACCATGTTCATGTCACTCACGTAGCCATCCTGATGCTGTCCTGAGTCTCCTCCTGGTCTCCTCCGCGCGAATAGCGTGTTGCATGGTCGCATCCCCTCCCGCCTGCTTCCTCTTCCGCGTCGGCCGATTGGATGCTTAGTCCCGGGCTGGCCTTGTGGGCAGCTTGTAGACTACGTACTGAGGGACGTTCGATTGGCTTAAGATGCATGTTACCCCCCAGGAGCCAACGCCCCCCAGGAGCTCTCGGGGGGCCCCGACAGCTATCGGGGGGAAATTTTTTCCCGATCGCCAACAGCCCCACCGAGAGCTACCGGGGGACCGAGAAAATCCCCCGAGAGCTATTGGGAGATTGCTCCCCGGTAGTACTCGGACACCTGGCTCGTCAGGCATGGCGGGATTCCGGGACGGAAAAGTTGTGTCCAATCAGCTAGTGGGGTTGGCTAGGATATAACTTCTACTACTATATATCATTAATTATTTTATATTTTGGTGTATAAGTATAAGGGGAGGTGTCTTAGTGGGGTCTTGCTTCGCTCTTCCGCTAGCTTCAGGGCCTGTAATTTAACGTTAATACGACGATTTTGCTGTTGAACAGCGTCTCAAGGGAGGTGTTAATCTAGCCCCTCAAAGAAGGTGTTAATCATGGTGTTAATCCTACCCATATTTATAATGTGTAATCTATATATAGAACCCCCTATATACCTCCCCCCCCCCCCCCCCCCCCCCCCCCGCCCTTCTCCTCGGAGCGCGCATGTCGGACCGCGGCTCCCCGCCCTTGCTGCGACCTCCGCCAGCCAAGGAAACCGGCGTGCTCACCTGGGAGTTCCACGGCGGCGAGGATGGCTCCGACATCTCGAGGCGGCGTGGAACCCAGCGTTGCCTTGTAGGCGACCTGGTTGTTCATGAGGTCTTTGCGATGCGCTACAAAATATTGAGGCTCGAGGGCGCGTACGCCACCTTGCTGGGCGACGATGGCAACGAGACGACCTGCACCGTCAACCACGTGTACGTGCTCGCAAACCGTTCGCAGCGAGTGCCACGGGCGGTGCCGAAGCCCGCTGCCCGCCGAGCAGGCGTAGGGCAGCAGTCATTAGCAATGGCGTTTGGCTTGGCAGGCCTGGCGGTGGGCGCCGCTACACCTTCGAGCAGCTCCAGCTGCAGCCGTGGCCGAGGTGGAGGGCCAGATGGCTCGAAAGCCGTTGCCACAAGGACTGGAGCGAGCACCGCATCCGGTCAGCGAGGTGGGGCTGCAGCGGAGTCGGAGACAGGGAGAGGCAGGAGAGGCCAGGGGCACTGCCCCAGCCTCCACTGCCCCCTGAGCTGCCCCAGCTAGCCCTCTGGGGGGCCCCGAGGGGCCCCCCCGAAGGGGGCCATGGCGCGCGCATGCGACACACGCCCGCAGGAGAGCGAAGAGAACGACGGAAAATGAACGACAAAAAAAACGACGTGATCTGGCCCGCAAATAGGTAAGATAACCGCCCGTTTGCGATATACTAACGGGTTGACACCCCGCGCGGCGGACAGACACCGCGAAAGAGCGGCAGCAAACGAAGAAGGGCCGCAGGGCGGGGGCCGAGACTCCCCGAGGACACGATAAGATGGTTTCAAAGGGCGTTTACGCTTGTCTGCCACAGGAACACCCAACAACAGGTCTGCCCCAGCCCACCCCTTGCGCTTGGCCCGTCGTAGTGCACGCGGCCCCCCCCCCCGATACCAAAGACAAAGGAATGAAGGGGGTCGTGTAAAGGGAGTGAGTGTTCTGGGGTATAGGCGATGGCATGAGTCGGTACCTCGGTACCGTGAGTGCGTGGTCCTTTATAGCTAGCGGTAGTAGCCTGAATCTTCAGATGTTTCTTTTTTTAAGTGTCGCTATGGTTCTTTCCACGGTAGATTGGATGGAGGGTGTTTTTTTGGCGCGTGTTTCCTCCCTCATGAAGGTGGCGACGACCGCTTTCGCGTTGGCGTTGGCCCATTCATCGGCTAGATCGCCGCCATTGAGCGCGTTTTCCTTTGCTCTTCGGAGGAGGAGTTCGACCAACTTCATAGCTTCCGCTTCGCGGATGATTTCTGCGTTGATGGGCAGGTCGTAGTTGCGGTTTGGGTTGGGTTGTAGCTCGGCGTCTCGAACGCAGCAAGTGCAGCGGTAGGTGGTCTGAGGCCGCCTTTCCTGTGAATAGGTCCGGGCTAGGCTAGGGGCTGCATAGAGAAACGCGGGGGATCCCCCCCGTGGCTGCGGGGCAAGCGACTCCCGGGGGATACCGGAAAGGGAGGGAGGAGGACTTCTGAGGTGGGTCTTCGGCCGAAATGGATCTTCGGGCAGGACCTCGTCGATATGTTTCTTTGGCTGCCGGCCCACCCATATCAGCTTGGGCTCTTCTAGAGGCGTCCGTTGAGTTGCCGAAGTGTGCCGCTTTGCATAGTGCGGTGAATCTCTCTATCATTCTGCGTAGGACGTGTTCGCTACTGAAGTTGATCTTATCAAAATGAATTCTATGAAAGTCGGTGAGGAATGTATCTCCACGCTAGTAGATACAATATTTCTCTTGAGTGGGGCGAGGGGGTGTTGGGGAGGATGAAAAGCCTGTTAAGGGCTTGTTCAGCAGAAGTGGTTGTGTCTGTGTGCGCGGGTTGGTAGTACATAAGTCAAATTGGTGTGGCAAGTAACACAGAGGAAGGGAAAAGTGGTGAGGGAGCAGAACGCGAATCATGGACCTTGGCATCGGATCGCATAATAAACGTCGACAAGGAGCGCGCAAAACGAGATGAGGGAAGGCGAAAGAATAAGAGTCATTAGCTGAGGGAACAACAACAAGCTTGCTCACGCCATAAGTTGTAAGCCATGCTTGGCCAACTCTTTTCACAGCTCATCTTTTGCTAAAGCTAGAGTCTGTGGCGCTTGTAGCCGCTGCTGGTGTCTCTGGAGCTCGGAGAGCACATAGCCCGCAGGCCTTCCCGAGCGGTTGGTATCCGTGCCGCAAAACAACACAATGATGTAGCGCACGCCCTTCGTGATCATGCGTCCACCGTGCTGCACTTTCGATGGGAAGAGAACGATATGGCCTGCAGCGCTACCATCGAGAGAGCGCTCTAGTTTCGGGAACCACGTGCCACCTCCCTCGTACTCATCGGGGTCATTGAGCATGATCGTGAAGGAAAGTTGCCCCTGATCCGCGTGCGTGGGCAACTCGGCTTGCGCGCCGGCTGAATAGCGTACGAGAAAGGCGTCCAAAACACGCAACTTATTGGGGTGATCCGTCGCGTTCGGATATCGCGAGAGGAGCGCCGGAAACAGCTTGGTTGCGAGCGCGGTGTTGAACCAAGGCAGTAAATGAGGCAGCTTCGCCAAGGGGACGTCAGTTGTTGGGACGGAGTAGTGCCGGTCGGTCGTCCAGCCACCATTGCGCTCCGCCCACGCCTCAGCTGTCTGAATGGCGTCTGCACACTCCTCGCGCGAAAGCAAGGGCTTTCGGGAGATCCAAGCAGAAGGCGTGGCGCCAAAAACGTCCTCTCCCATGTGGATGTCTGAAGAAGCGGGGCTATCAGAGTAGGATCCCTCGGGGAGGACGACGCGCTCGAAGTCTTCGTCTGAGAAGGAGGCGCGGCCAGCCTTGTCGACGGCGGCTTCGGTAGAGGAAGGAGCAAATGTTCGCCATGTGTCCGCCTCATGCAAGAGTTTGGGGTTCCGTGGTGACCGGCGGAGACCCTCTGTGTAGCAAAGCTCGGATTCTGCCAGCTCCCTACGGGCGACCCATAGATAGGACGATGAGTAGCGGGAACAACATCGACCATCAGGGCCAGCAATGGGATGCAAGGCGGTGGTAGAAAGACGCCGCCTCAAATGCCTCCCATGACCCCACATGAGTCATGGCCCCCCCGTGGCCCGCAAAGCCACTGCAGAGCAACAGGTCGCCTTAGCCCGCGTTAAACCACAGGGAGACTACTCACCCGGCAAAGAAGAGTGACGTTCCGAGGTCGTACCACGTGTCGCCGTCTGAAGGTGCGAGCGCAAGGGCACGGAGAAAAGCGTCGTTTGCCGCATCCTGACATTCCAGCCGGGTGGCGTGGCGTGCTGCCGACGGCATACCCTCGCGCATTGCCGCAACATGCTTCGTCAGGCGCTGACCGCGCATTTGAAGCGCGGGTGCTGACGTGTTGCTAAGGACGGCGCGTGCGCCACTCGCCGTGGGGTTGTCCGGATGTCGAGCCTCGAAGAACGCGAGTGCTTCTGCGGCCGCAGCGTCCATCCCTGAGCTGTAGAGCAAAGAAATGTAGGACATGAGCGCTGTTGGGCAGTCGGGATCCGACCGCGTTGCCCGCTCGAGCAAGGAGACTGCCACCGTCGCATCTACCTCACCGATCTCTTGTAATTCTCCTGCGGCCGCTTGACATTCCAGCGACTCGAGCCTGCCTGGGCCAGCTACTGCGGGCGCTGCAACGCGGGCCATCCCCGAGCTGCCGAGTTCCGAGCACGCGGCCAATCGCACACCCTCGGGAACTGTGGACAACAACGACGCGGGACAAATGTGCACGTCCGCACCTCCGAACCCGGCTGCATTGCTCTCCCAGACCATGGCGCCGCCTTCCGCCTGCGCGACATGGCGCCCGCTCTCGTCACCGTCACCGCCACCGGTACCGCCCACGCCCCCACCATCCCGAAGACTGAGCTCTGATGCGCCAACAACGTCGCGCTCATCGGCGCCGGTTCGCTGCATGGAGAGCGCGCCGCCCCGCCAGCTCGCGCTGTTGCGACGGAATTCTGTGCGCCTGAGCGAGACCCGCGCTCCGTCAAGCGCCGCAATGGCACCGCCGGACCCGAAGGTTGCGCGGTTGCGTTCGAAGACCGAGTCTGCTGCGTGCATCGAGGAGCGCGGCAGCAGAAGAACGGACCCACCACTTGAGAGGACAGTTCGGCCACCCATGAGATGGACACGTGTTAGGGACAGAGAGCCTTCGAGCAGGAAATGGCGAGAGAGTCCCGCCGCATCCAACGTGAGCCTCCCTTGCAATCCCCCTGTTGCTGCCACGGCAGGATCGTCTTGTGCGCTGATGACGACGGAGAGCCCCTTCGGCACGTGGAGTCCATGCGCCCCACAACTAAAGCGCACTTCCAAGCCTGCTGGGGCTTGGACAGTGCAGACACCACGGTCTGCGCGCGGCCGGCCATACTTGTCCTCGCCACCCGATCCAATGGCGAACGGCGCAAGTGGCGGCGCACAAAGCGATAGGGAAGCGCAGGGGCCGCCCTTGAGGGCGGCGATCGCTGCAGCCTCCTTCTTGTTAGGCTTTTGAGCGGCATAGGAAGATTTGCGCTCTGCGTCACAAGCCATCCGAAGGTTGGGCGGAATGGACACACCGGGGTTGAGGAGTAGGGCGGCGTCCAACAGCTCACAAGTTGTAGGCGAGGTACTCGGTACACCGCCTTGGTCAGCTGTTGGCGTGCCACCGAGGGACGCCATCACTGATGCATGCTCAAGCAGCGTCACCGCCATCCATGGATGCGTCTCAGAAGCATCACGCCAGGCAGCCAATACAACCTCAGGGGCCTCACCCAAGCGAGTGGCCGCGCGTGCACGGGCAAGGAGAGCCTGCTGTGCGTGCGGATCGGAGGAAACGGCTGCCAAATACGCTTCACTCGCACGTTGGAAGGAGCCTGCTGCCTCCCATCCAGCTCCCTGCTCAAGCCGAGTCGCCAGATTAGAGGGCTTGAGCGCCGCCGCGACATCAAACGCGAGCGCGGCCTCCTCCGCGCGTGCTGGACCCTGCGTGCTAATGACTTTGGCCAGAAAGAACGCGGCATCCCAGGCTTTCGGCTCAATCTCGAGCGCTCGGCGGTAGGCGGCCTCGCCAGCAGCTGATTCGCGCATCAAGTAAGTGTACACGTTGCCCTTGAGGGTGGCGATCTCAGCGGTGGACGCAAGTGCCTCTGCAGCCTCGAGATGGGCGAGCGCACCGCTGGCGTCTCCAGCCCGAGCCAGCTGCTTTGCCTCGAGGACGAGCTGTGCTACGTCGGGCTGTGCTGCTGACGCGTGCAGCCCCAGCAGGCAGAGAGCCAGCCTCATGCAGGGGGAGTGGCGAGCGCCCATCGCGGCGATGAGTCTGACGCACGCTGTGGCCTTGAGAGGTAGTTGAGGTGGGGGGAGATCGAGGAGAAATGAGAAGGAGGAGGGAAGGAGGGGGCGAGCGAGGGAGGGAGGGGGCCGGGGGAGGGGGGGGGGGGGGGCAAGCAAGAGAGGGTAGTGCACGGGTGCGTCGGGCGGGGGAGGCGGGAGAGCTCTCCCTGAGCGCGCGAGAGCCACCAAGAGTTTGAGAAGAAGAGAGAGGGAGATAGAGAGCAGAGAGAGAAGTTGTTGATAGAGTGCTAGAGTAGAGGAGTAGCGAGTAGTTTACTCGGTGCTCACCCAATTAGCATCCTTGTCCCCATTTTTGTTTTTAGTCCCTGGTAGCCCTATCTAGTGTTCGAGGACAGACAGACAGCCTTAGCCACGCCCATAGGATAGCTGTAGGCCACTAGCGAAAAAAAAAACATCTGAAGATTCAGGCTACTACCGCTAGCCATAAAGGACCACGCACTCACGGTACGGACTCACGCCATCGCCTATACCCCAGAACACTCACTCCCTTTACACTAACCACCTTCATTCTTCATTCCTTTGTCTTTGGTATCGGGGGGGGGGGGGGGGGGGCGTGCACTACGAAGGGCCAAGCGCAAGGGGCGGGCTGGGACAGACCTGTTGTTGGGTGTTCCTGTGGCTGTGGCGGACAAACGAAAATCGCCTTCTGAGCTATCTTATTCCCCGGGATGCGGGATGTCTCGGCCCCCGCCCTTCGGCTCTTCTTCACCTGCTGCCGCACTTTCGCGGTGTCTGCATGCCGCGCGGGGCGTCCTCCCGTTGATATATCGCATATGGGCTGTGATCGTACCTATTCGCAAGCCAGGTCTTGCCGTTTTTTGTCGTTCTTTTCCCGTCGTTCTCTTCGTTCTCCTACGGGCGTGTGCTGCCTGCGCGCGCCATGGCCCCCTTCTGCGGGGGGCCTCGGGGTTAGGGTTAGGATTAGCGAAAAATACCGAATTTCAGCGAAAAATACCGTCGAATACCGCCATGTACCAATAAGTAGATAAAAACAATCTAGTATCCAGCGACCAGCGAAAAACTTCAAAGTCGCGTTCCGTCAAAAAAGAGGGCGAGGTGGTTTTGTTTTCATTCAGACTGTTATGTTAGTACAGGCGCAAGGACGCGGCGCGTGCGCATAGCAACTTTTTCCCCACGGAGCTGACGTTATGTACGAAAACGCTAAGCGGACACAAAACACCATTTCACTACAGACGCCCCTTCCTCCAGACACCTGAGCACAGACACTTCGGCCTGGTTCATGTCGGCGCTCTCTTTTGACCGTTTGCTCTGCCGTCTGCCGTCTCGTGTCGCGGTTTGCGCATCAGCACGGAGGCACCTACTCCATCGGTGCGGAAGCTGAAGTCGAAGAGGTGGCGCTGGTGCACTCCAGCGTTCTTGAGGTCAATAACACGCGCAAAGAGCTCCGCTTTCTCGTCGACCATCTCATTCTTCTTGCGCCGTTTGCGCACATGCACTGTCATCGCTTCTGACTTCTCGAGAGGGAGTACGCTTGCAGAAGGCACATGGCACGGCACCTAGGGTGTCGATACAGTTGCTTGCTGTTTTCGAGAGGCGAGAGGCCCCCCCCCATATAATTAGTACTTAAAAAGCCCTGTTTGACTACCGCCCTAGGGGGAGCGGAAAGGGGAGTGGTTAGTGGGGCAAGAGCATCGTCTCTGGGTGCCCGGAAATAGGGAGAGTGTCTGGAATTTTGTAGTAGAAGGGACTCATAGTCCCCATGTGCCTTGGTGCTTAGTGTACGCTTAATTAGGTGTCCTCCGATCTCGTCCACTCGTTGCATCGCGCATCGCTAAGATCATGCTACACCTAGCCCTCGTCTCGCTACTCGGTATGGGCCTGCCTACGACTGCCCCACGCGCTCTACTCGAACAGAGAGATAGTAGCACGTAGGCATCCTCAATCCTCAATCCTCAAGAGATTTTTTTACTAGGGTCAAACCGTGGCTCAGGCCAGACTCGAACACCGTTCTCCTCTCTCCTTTCTTCCTCCTTCCCTCTTCAATCAAGGGCTTTCAAATCTTTTTTTGGATCTCTCTCTCCCGTCCCTCTCCTCTCAGCGTGCGTGCGTGCCTCGGCTCGCCGTCGTCCACTTGGCGGATGGCGGCGCCTCGCCTCTTCTGCCGCCGCATGGGCCACCACCTTCTGGGTGGCGAGCCGCCGGCGCCGCACGGAGTGCCGGTCTTCCAGGCTCTTCTCTCAATGGCTCGCGCCCACAGATTCGCCACCGACAGCGAGGTGCTCCTCGTCGCACGGCAGGTGTGGGAGCGCTGCCGCGAGGAGGCTGCCGAACACCTCCTTTCCTCTCCCGTCGGGCGCGGGATGGCGGATCGCGACGTGCTAGCGTATGATACGTACCCGGATGCTCTCGGCGCATACCTCGCGCGCAAACTCCACACGGCAGTCGCGGGGCCTTCTCATGCCACGCTGCCGTGGTCTGAAAACACTGAGTTCAAAGCCCTGCGCTCTGCAATGACGGAGATCCTGAGTACGCCAACTACGACGCGTGCACTTATCGCTGACCTCGCGGTAGGTATATCTACTGATCCAGCGATTGAGATGCTGCTACAGCCGGTCTTCTTCCATAAGGGCCCTCTTGCGATCGCAACGTACAGATGCGCACATACGATGTGGCTCGAGGGCAATCGTGCGAGTGCCTTGATGTTGCATTCGGCCTCTGCAGATCTGTGGGGTGTGGACATTCATCCCGGGGCCACGCTTGGCGACGGTATCTACATTGATCACGCTACAGGTGTCGTCATTGGAGCGACTGCTGTCGTCGAGGATAACGTGGAGTTCATGCACGGGGTGACTCTAGGGTCAACGGGGCACAAGACTGCTCCTGGTGCAAAACGGCATCCAACGATACGGTCTCACACTACGTTTGGGTGCGGGTCCACTGTATTAGGCGACATCACAGTCGGCCAGGGCGCCACAATTGCTGCGCAGGCTGTAGTCACGCGGAATGTGCCATCAGGTGAGCCACTGAAGCAGATTTAGCAGATTGTAGGAGAATCAATGTGCACAATTCATGGCTGGGTTGGAGAGAAGAGGTAGATTTTAGTGGTAGTACAACACACACGCCCTTCTCTGACTCATTGTGCCCGATCCACCTGCCTAGGGGCTGCGATCATTGGGGTCAACCACCTGCTGCGGGCAAAGGGCGTTGGCGATCCAGCAGAATGGAGCGAGCAACGTCTCTACATGCCTACACATCATAGAGATGCTTTTGCCGAGGCCGCCGGCATTGGTCAAGGAGTCTAGCGAGGCCGCTGTCCACAAGAGCTGGGAAGACAGGGATTAGGAGCCTGTACACCACCACTTCTGGCTCGCATTACCCCCACTTTTTCTTGCTCCCCGTTTACATATCCCTGGGGTTAAGAGGGCTTGCTTTTGTGCATGCGGACTTCCCATTCGCCCACCTCTACTTCTTGTCCGGCGAACATTTGGGCTCTGGCCACTTAGAGATTTTGCCCAGTCTTTTGCTTCTTTCTTAGAATGTGTCTTGACAACTATCGTTAAAAAGATAGGGTTGTAGAGCGCAGAGCGCGCGCCGCTCCTCTCCCGCCGCGCCGACCGATCGGCTTGCATGGCAGATGGCAGCGCCCCTGCGCCGCAGCCGGCATGCAGCGAGAGCGCGGACCGGCGTCCCCCCCCCCCCCCCCCCCCCCCCAGCCGCTCTCGCCGACAGCTGACCTAACTACCCCGCTGAGACTACTTCCTGAAAAAGTTGTTTCGTCAGCTACTCTTACTAGCTATAAGATCTAACACCCTTTTCCGCCGCGCTCGCAGCTGCGAATTGACCGGTGGACACCACCTATAATAATAATCAATGTTACATCCTAGCCAACTCCACTATTTAATTTGATACAACGTTTCAGTCGCGTCAGTCCCGGAATCTCGCCCTGCCTGGCGAGCCAGGTGTCCGAGTGATACCGGGGGGAGGGGGCACTGCTCCCTCCCCTCGCCGATATCTGTCCCCCCTCTAGTGCCACTACTAGTGCACGCACGCACCGACCCTGCGCACCCCAGCGGGTCCTCTCCTCGAGGCCACGCGGAAGGGAGCGTGCCCGTAACCTAGGCGCTTATTTAGCGGCACCAAAAGCAAACTTTTGGCAAACACAAAAAGACAGAGGCAATCGTGCAATGGGAGAAGAGACTCCTGATTCTTTAAAAAAAATAGAAGCACGAAGCGTACAACAACTATAGCACAACTATACAAGTACAACTTTCTCCACCGAGGGACTCCTATCATCTGCATTTCAACACACATTCTCCAAAGACCAAGGACGTATCGCTGCACGGCGAATGCAGATATGGCGGTGGCGGTGACGCAGCGTGCCGGTTCTGCGGGAGAGCGCCCGAGTCATCTATGCACCTAGCGACGTGCAGTGAGACAACTCCGACTCCGATCTTGTTGGGGGTAGATCGATCATCCTCGCACCTAGCAGCACAAAGACTTGCTTCTGCCATGCCACAGTTGCAACGTCCCGACCCGTCCACAAGATGTGCCTACGTATCTTGGCGTGGAGGCTCTGTGCAGAGCTTTTTGTGATTTCTGCTCACAGCTCCCATGGGGGTTTGCGTTGTTGTTGTTGGGTCCCGGCCGGCTCCTCGCGCGACGGCGCGACGATGGTACCGTGGCGATGTAGGGGACCCGGCCTGAAGGCCTTCCCTTAACACCCGCGAGATGTATGAAGTTTCTTGAAAATCCAGCCCCAGGAGTCACTCTACTTGTCCTCTGAAATTTTGTTCCCCGGTATCCCTTTTAGTCGTCAGACTTCCATGAGACGAATTATGATTGGCGTTGCGCCATCCAAAAATCTCTGCCAAGCGTCCGCTTGTCCTGCGCTAGCAGCAGCCTCGCTGCTACTATCAAGCGAGAAGGCTGCCAGTAAGTGCTCCCATGCACTCTTCTGCTTGACTGGACGCGTGGGCGTGGGCGTATTCATGTTTTGATCGGGCGAGACGGATGACTGCCTCTCAGATGCAACCATGGAGGTATTAGGCCTACTTGCCATGGCTGCGGATCCATCGACCTGGAGATCATCACATGTCACGCCGCCTACCGCCTGCACGCCAGGGAAATGCCCCGGCAAGGCTCTCGTGATACAAGATAGCAGAGCAGCCGCGTCTGAGCGGACGAGGCCCATCGCTCGAAGAGTGTCGGCAACGTCTGCCAGCATCACGAAGAGGTCCCGAAGCTCCCGAGGATACGAGAGTGAGCCACAAATCTCAACGACGCCCTTCAGCAATGGCCTCATACGTGAGGCGACACCGCGGATAAGCGGATCGACCTCCGCCACTGGCCGATCTCGACCCAGGGCCGCTGGCAAGGCGGCGAGGACAGCTTGTTGCATAAGTGGCCATCCCAGGACAGCTGAAGCGCGCTGGTCAGCGAGTGAGGCTTTGATGGCACGCAAGCTTCTAACCATGCTGAAGTCCAAATCGAAGCCGGAGCTTGGCGAGGCCCAGTGCAAGAGTAGGGATGCAGCAAATGTGTCCCAATCCGCATAGGCCAGCTGTTGGAGCCGGCGCTTCGACGCGTCAAATTGGTGATTCGCCAGGAAGAGTAGTCGCACATATTTTGAGGACAGGGACTGCGAGAGCATGAAATTTATGCTCATCTGCTTAACTAACCCCGGCTCGGCTCCCAGCCTATCCACCGAATCTTCTGTCTGCGCCAGCGTTTCCGACGAGCTTGCCTTGGCGATCCCTTCTTCCTGCGCCCCCATTGCTTGCGCACTGGTCTGGGCGCTTTCCATCGAAAAGGCGCTCATACTCAAGCTGGCCGGAGGTTCGGTTGGCGTGAGGGACGGGGAGCAAATTGCAAAGGTACTAGAGCCATTCTGAATTCTGTTGTCAGCCTCGTCCCAGTCGTGCTCATACAGCCGCTGCAAATTATCGAATTGTCTTCGGCACGAGGCCGTTGTTACGTTCAGGCGGTCCGCTTGCGCCTCCAGCTGCCGTCGCAACTTTGAGGTCGGCCGTCGGCCCACCATCTCACGCATCACCCGCGCATCAAATGTGTAGTAGGCATCAACAAGCGCACGGCGTTCAGTCTCGAGCATGGCAAACCATTTAGCCTGAGAGGCAAACGCAGCCGGCTCATCCAGGCACGGTCGGAGCATTGCGAAGAGGCGATACTGCTCAGCTGTTTCTGAGAGGACGAGCTGATCCCACATCTCTTTAGCTTCCTCAGGCCGGAGAGACAGCGCCGCCTGCTGCTGGCGAACAACGCCTTCCGTAGCGCTAGCATGCGCCTCCGCCTTGGGGGAGGTGGGGGTGGGGTGGGGGATAGGCACTTGCTTTGCGTCGCAGCGAAGCCGGGCAGGCAGGCGGGGCAAGGGGTGTATGGTGCAGATGGTGGCATGGACTGCGTGAGAGAAGAGGAGGGAGAGAGCGCACCGCATAGCTGGCTGTAAGCTCTCTAGCGGCCTCGGCGACCGAGTATCCCTCGAGCCAATAGGAGAGGGCAGCGGGGTCGACCGAGAGCGGTGAGGTGATGCACACGTCCAGCGTGTAGCTCGTAGTTTCGAGTGACGAGCGCTGCATCCCCTCGCCCTTCGACTGCGCCGCCCGCCCTCTCTCTTCACCCCTCTCTCCGCGTCTTTCCTTTTCTCCTCTCTCTTACCCTCCCCCCCCCCGGTATTCAGAGGAGTATGAGAAATTCTCCTCTCCCTGTTTTTCCTGTTCTCTTGTGAGCAAAACTCCCGCCTCCACCTCCCCATCCATCTCTCTCTCCCCTTTGCACCCGAGTCCCATCGTACTAGGAGTAAGGTCGCGTTCCGTCGAATATGGGACAGGCTCAAGTTGAGCCATCAAATGTCCATAGTCCGTTTACAATAATATGCGGAAAAGTATAAATGTTACCCCCCAGGAGCCAACGCCCCCCAGGAGCTCTCGGGGGCCCCCGAGAGCTATCGGGGGGGAAATTTTCTCCCGATCGCCAACAGCCCCACGAGAGCTACCGGGGGACCAAGAAAATCCCCCGAGAGCTATTGCTATTGGGAGATTTTGGCTCCCCCGGGGAGCTATCGCGTTTTAAGGTCGGCCCCTAGTAGCTATCGGGGGCGAAATAGCTATTGGAGGGAAAACGACGGGCGCCAATGGCTATTGGGGGAAAACGACGGGCGCCGATAGCCCTAGATGGGAAAAACAGTGGAGGGGGCTCCAAAAACAGTAAAAACAGTCTGTTTTTGGCCTTTGTACAAAAACAGTGAAAAACAGTCCGAAAAACAGTACCGGGGGGGGGACACCATAAATCAAAAATAAAAGGGGTCCTTCGGCTATCGCCCCGTCGTCTGTCGCCCTGCCGCCAGGGCCCCTTTGTCTGCCCCCCCCCCTCCTCTGAGCTCTGCCCTCTCTCTCTCCCTGCCACCTCCATGTCCTTGCAGCCCAACCCCAACCCCGACCGCGCCTCTCGCTCCGCGCTCGCTGCGCGCAACACCGCCGTCGTCCCCGCCGTCGACGCCGATGCAAACCCTCCACCCCCTACCCCTACGGCAGCGCCGCTGCAATGGGCAGCGCTTTTGCATGGGAGAAGCCACTGCGGTGGAGTGGAGGAGGAGGAGGGGGAGGAGGAGCCGCGCGCTTGCGATGGGGAGGGGAGCACAATCTTCAATGTGCTCCCCACGCGAGCCACGGGGCTGAGCCAGCCACTAGTGGGCCGCAAGCGCCACTCGCTGGTGGCGAAGCGCACTGATCCCTGTTGGGCGTGCGTCACCATCACCTCGGAAGAGGACCCCAGCATGCCTAGGTGGAGCTGCTTGGGTTGTGGCGCGGCACGTCGGGGGGGCGCCACGCGTGTTGTCGATCACCTCATGGGTCGCAACATGTCTGCAAGGTGTGCTGCCACACACCCCTCCTTTCTGATCCTTCTCGATAGGGTGCGGAAGAACGAGGCCGACAAGGAGAGCAAGAAAAGGCGAAAGGAGGCAGTGAGGCAAGTGGATGAGGCAACTGGCGTGAGTGATGGGTCGCGTGGAGTTGGTGAGGTGCAAGCGCGCGCTATGGGCTCAGGTGGTCAGATGCCCTTGAGCTTTGGTGGTGCGAGCAAGGACGCGTGCGATGCGGCAATAGCGGAAATGTTTTACGCTTGCAATATTCCGGCCGCAGTGGCAGACCATCCAAAATTCATTGCTATGGTGACGGCATTGAAGATGGCACAGCCCTCATACAAAGCGCCGAATAGGAAGAAGCTGAACGGTGCATTGCTCGATCAAACTGTGGCTAGGTTGCATCGTGAGCTCGAACCGTTGCGCCAATCGTTGCTCGCTAAGACGTGTTCGATAGTCTCCGATGGCTGGGATAATGTAATGAAGGATCACTTGATCAATTTCTTATACGGCAATCCTGGTTGCATGTTGTTTGATGGCACGATTAAAGTGTTGAGTGGTGATTCAGAAAATTCTGAATTTGTAGCTGAGGTGATCCGTCAGCGCATCGAGCGACATGGCCGCATGTGCTTCGTGCAAGTGGTGACGGACACGTGTAGCACAATGAAGGCCGCTTGGAGAATCTTGGACAAGCATTACAAGTGGCTCACTGCCACTTGTTGCGGAACGCATGTCCTCAGTCTCGAATTGAAGGATTTTGCAAAAGTGCCACAAGTGGCAGATGTCATTGGGAAAGTGGGCAACGTTTTATCGCTGTTTTGGGGGCGCACCAGGTGGCCACGCACCAAGCTTCGAGAGATCATAGCTACTAATCATGGGAAACAATTTGGCTTGTACCGTGCAAAGCAAACACGGTTTGCCGGCAAATTCAGAGAAATGTCGCGAATGCTTCGTGTCAAAACGGAGCTGCAGCAAGTAGTGGTGACAACGGAGTATGCGGTGCACAAGTTTTCGTGCAAGGGGCGATCGGTGACCGGCGAGGCTGAGGATGAATGGGATGCGGACATAGGGAGAAAAGTCAAGGCTATTGTGCTTGATGATGAGGGCTTTTGGAAGCCTCTCACTCTTATTCTCCACGTGGCCATGCCAATTGTGAAGCTCCTTCGTCTAATGGACGGCAACAAATTCTGCATGGGCAAAGTCTATGATGGGATGTTCATGATTGGGCAGCGCATTGAATCAATGCAAAGCAAGGTCCCTTGGTTCAAGGATTTGGCAAAGGTGCATGCTGGTCGATGGGAATACCTACACTCACCCATGCATGCAGCAGGTTACGCCTTGGATCCACAATATATGCAAACAGTTGGCGATTTGGATGATGCGACCATGGATGGCTTGCAAAAGATCTTTGACCGTCTTTGTTTACGTGATGCCATCTTGGCCTCCCCCAACCCAGAGGAGGCTTGGAAAGAGTATACTCTCTCCACCCCTGCGGTGGTGAATCGAGTGGCCCAAGTTGAGAGAGAATTCGCCATGTTCCAAAATGGCAATGGCGCGTTCACTCGACCGTCGGCAATCGAAAATGCAAAAGCTATGGAACCATCTCAATGGTGGACCATGTACGGTAAGCATGTTCCTATGCTTGCGAGCATCGCACAACAAGTCTTGCTGCAACCAACTGCTGCGTCGGCAGCTGAACGCAATTGGTCGGTGTATGGCCAGATTCATTCTCAAGCTCGGTCACGTATGTCCCATGAAGTGGCGGACAAGTTGGTCTTCTCGCATGAATCCATGCATGTGCAAATGCTCATGCAAAGTGCTGCATGGTCTCCGGATGTCGTCAAATGGGATAGCGATGATGACAGTGACCAAGAAGATGATTGGGTTGGTGACGAGGCTTTAAGTCCCAGTGTGGAAACCGTTCAGAAATTGCTCATTTGATAGATGATGCATGATGCATTGCTCTCTCTCTCTCTCTCTCTCTCTCTCTCTCTCTCTCTCTCTCTCTCTCTCTCTCTCTCTCTCTCTCTCTCTCTCTCTCTCTCTCTCTCTCTCTCTCTCTCTCTCTCTCTCTCTCTCTCTCTCTCTCTCTCTCTCTCTCTCTCTCTCTCTCTCTCTCTCTCTCTCTCTCTCTACCCTTCCCTCCCTCCCGCCGCCACGTGCTCGTAGCCACGCTCACGCGCGCGGCGTGCCCCGCGGAACCATCCAAAAACGGAGGCAAAAACGGAGGGGGTTTGAAAAACGGCAAAAACGGCCTGTTTTTGGTCCTTGAAGAAAAACGGTAAAAACGTACTTCCCATCTAGGCCGATAGCTATCGGGGGGCTGTCCTCGAGCCCCCAGGCGCTAATCCCCCCCCGTAAGCTGTCGGGGTGACTGTCCCATTTCGCGAGCAATCACCTCGTACTCTGTCTCTGTTCATACCTGAATCTTACGGCTTACGGTGCTGTTACGATGAATCTTATGGTCTGCCTTTATGGCTTATGGGCTGCAACGGTGCCTTGCGACTTTTCGACACTACAACGAAATTCTCGTCGGTGAGAGTTGGTCCTAGTCTCCGAGCTGCCCTCAACTGCACTAAACTCCTAACTTGCTCTAACTTTGGGTACGTGGCTCCGTCTAGAGTGTTTTGCTGTTTTGTAGTGGTAATCAATAGATACGTACGTACAGAGACAGAGAAGAGAGAAGGAAAAATAATATCTCGAGAAAGCAATTCATTGGTTGGGGCCGCCAACACCTCCAACCTTGATGCATCATCGCCCGCCTGCTTCCACCCTTCAAAGTGTGGGTGCTCTTGTACTTTTGCACGTAAATGGGGAGGGGGAGGGGGTAAAAAATGGGACCTCAGGTTGCACCTTCTGACCAAGTACACACTTAGTTACCAATTCCTTTCGGAGGTATGGTCATCGGGATTCGAGCGTTCCCCTTGCCTTGCTCTCCTCTGAACCCCGGATGATCACATTGCGTGGTTGCATCCGACGAGACCAATCGCAGAACGACGCGAGCTAGCACTACTCTTCCCGCTATGCTCAACAAAATCGATTGAAGGGGTGGAGGTAGAGGCCGGACATCACCGCGGGGAGGTGGTTGCATTTCTTCTTGCACTCATGAGCTCCTCTTGGAACTCGACCAGCAATCCCAATAGCAATTTTGCCCCGTGCACATCCCCGATGACGTTTTCGAGAAGAACTGCTACACACTCGGCGGTACAGAGGAGGCCATCGCCAGAGTCATCCGACCCGCTGAAGCGCGACCGCCAGCCCCGGTCCCGGCGCAATGTATATCTTGAAGGCCAGTTGGGTGCAAGCGCCAGTCGTTGAGCTCGCCGCAAGGCTGATGGCCCCTTGCGATAGATTGCACGTGCCTCCTGCCACGTTCCGTCAAGGAGAACGTAGGTCATCGGGGATGGAAGTATCCGATCTATCACCGTCGCTGCAATGCGACCACCCGGTGCAGATTCTTGCTCATCCACGACGCGTGTGCCCCGCTGGGGCACACCTTCCGTGTCCGCACCATCAGCTCGAAGAGCATTGATTGACGTGACTCTCGCGGCATCATTGTCTGTCCACAGCAAAGTAAATGGCTGTATTTCTTCCAGGCGCCGCTGGAGGTGCTCGTTGTCGGCACGACCAGACCAAGTCCACATGCGCACTTCAAGATGCGATGTAATTCGCGGATGCGCAAGAAGGGGACCCGTTGCGGTCAGTCGATGAAGCTCTCTTGAGTGCTGCAGCAGGACCACACGCACAACATCGCAAGCTGCAACACTAGATTCAGAGAAGGCAGCATTCTCTCCTCGCATCCACGGCAAGGCGGCATTGTGCTGCCTCCCTAGTTCCGGCACGTCTCGACAGCCGGGGAGGGGTGGGCGAGCACTGCTTGGTCTGCCCTCGTGCTTCACATCCACGCCGTGTGCGCTCTCCGTAGCGAGCTCCAAGCCGCGCGACATGCACACAAGAGCTCGGCCCCGCCGTCCTTCGCGCAGCTGAATTGATTCAAAGTGGTCCCTCAGCCATCCAGGCCTTATTGCTCGGGGCACCTCGCTGAAGCCCGCAGCCTCGTACAGCGAGGTGAGCTCTGCGTACGCGAAGCAGTATGTGGGTATGCCCTCGCTCTCGACAGCCTCGCGAGCAAGCCACGTACCTAAGCCACGCCTGCGCAGCCCGGTGTCAATGCACAGGCTGCGTAGGAAGAGTATTTCAGGGCCAGCAGGCGCAGGGCACCTTGCGAGCAGCCGCACGGCACCGACAAGGACTGCCTCTACACGTAGCACGTAGACGCGCTCGGCCTGGCGCGGCCTGCCCCGGTCGCCCTGAGCGCGATAGAACTGGCTTACCTCGCGCAGCTCGTGCCGCTTTGCCCGCTCCACCCTGCACCCTGGAGCGAGCGTCAGGGAGAGGAGCACGAGCGGCCACCCTCCCATCCGGTGGCCGCCGTGGGGTGGGGTGGGGGGTGGGGAGAGGGGAGTGGGGCAATGGGGTCTGGTGAGGTCGGTCGGTCGCCCGCGCAGCGCGCGGCGGTGGCGCCGGTATACGGTCACCTACCTATGATGGGCGTGCCTAGGTATGATAGCGGCGTCGCTATGGTTAGCGTACCAGGTTTGTGTTCGACTGTAAAGCGATACTCGGCCGGGATTTGTCCAATTTTATACCTCCTGGTCATGCTGTTGATCCACGGGTTGATTGTGGGTGTCGTGGGGCTCATTTACATACTATCCAAGTTGATATTCAAGCCCAAACGGATGCGTCTGACCCGATCAACAAACGCCCTCCCCTCCGTCGTAACAACCATCCCAAACCAAAGTCGAAAGAGGGATATTACGGGTACAAAAGTCGTTTCGTGAAAACAAGTTGTTATGCGCACGCACGGCGTCCCCGCGGGGGGGGGGCTGATGCACCTCACGTCATACGCATCACTGCTGTGCGCACGCGCGGCGTTCCCGCGGGGGGGGGGGGGGGTCGATGCACATCACGTCATACGCATATACGCATCACTGCACGCGCAGCGTCTCCGCGGGGGGCCCGATGCACATCTCGTCACTACTGCGTCCCCGCGGGGGGGCCTTGAAGCAGGAGGAGGAACGAGTCGTGCGAGCAGCGCTTGCGCTCGGCGCCTTGGCCACCGCGAAAAAAACACCGCATTGTGCATTGTGCATTGTCTACTCTCGTACTCGCTACTCGCTACCATAAAAGAATTGCATCTAAAACTTTGCAGAAGCTCTTATGATAGCATGAGACTTGAGACAGCTCTCCATGCATTCATATCGAGTTTTGGGTGCATTGTGAAAAGTCGATTTTTTCCGTCCCCATCTCTAATGCCGTAGTGGTAGTGGAGCCATTACGCCTTGATCGTCGGCCGTAGGCCCAATGAGGAGAATCCTTCGTCGGTTCGTCGGCCTATGCGTCATCTCGCTTGAGCTCGATTCGGTCCTGACGTATGCTTGTATGCTTTCATTCTTTCATTGGCACCTACTTTATAAGTGGGGGTCAATGGGGGCCTCGCGCCCCCCTCTCCCCATCGCCCATCGCGGACACCCCCGGGGTGGGCCCGTACATTCAACCCCAGCCCCTGTTCTCTGGCAGGTGGCAGGGAGGGGCAGGGCACTCAACAATTCAGCCCAGACCCCTAGTGGGCGCGGGCCGTGAGCCGCACTCCCACGCCCGCATTGGGACTGCCCTCGAGCTGACTCCTCCCCTGTCTCTAGTCGCCAGGCATACAGGGGTCTTTGGGAGGCTCCCATGGCCAGCGTGGCGAGCATGGGAGAGGCAGGGGGGGGCCAGGGGCTGTGCCCCAGCCTCCACTGCCACTGCCCCCTGAGCAGCCCTTGCCCTTGCTGGTCCTCTGGGAGCCCCCACAGGACCTCTGAGAGCAGGCCAGGGCGCGCGCGCGCGCGCATGGCGACGCGCCACAGGGATGACGCGGGTGAGAGTGGAGAGAGGGGAGGGGGGGGGGGGTTGCACCCCCCCCCCCCCCCGATGGAGTGCGGTGAGAAACAGACCCCGTTTGCGTTAGCAAACGGGTAGGGGGCGGCTGGCGACAGGAAGGAGGGAGAGAGAAGGGAGTGACCCAAGGTTGAGGAGAGTAGCCTAGACCCTAGGTGTGGCACAGATTCACAGGTCACAGGTTACTCGAGTCGCGGCCACTTATTTCTCGAGGATTGCTCACGGCGCGAGCTGGTAAGGGCTGTTCCCCTTTGTTGACGAGAGTTTCTCCCCCCCCTCCCCCCCCCGGTGCTTTTTCTTTTTCCCGGAGAGTCGCCCGACGTAGGTCGGTCCGCCTCAATGGGTTTTCACCCATTGTAACTTGTGGGGAGTTAGAATGGGAGCCGGGGGCCTGCGAGGGGGGAGATTTGAAGGGGTGCATAGGTGTATGTATCTGTGGCATCAGCACGCGTCAAGGTGTACGGGCAGGTGCACTGAGGGTTGTCGTGTTAGTACCGGGCTAGTGGGAGTAGAGGTACTAATGCTCAGTCATATTATTATTGTATCTTTGATTGGGAATGACGTCGGATGGGAAATAGGGATTCGCCTTTGGCGATGGGGGAGTGTCAGAGTTTTCTTGTTGTCCTAGTTGAATCCTAGTGCTGAGGGACCGTGCCTCCTCGGCAACGGAGCCCCTCCCCCGCGATGGGGGTGTGCGCGGTTGGGTGCATGGCTCGTACGGTGGATGTGGCGAGGGATGCTAGCTAACAAGATGCTCTTACAAGACTACAAGCTTCAACCAAAACAACTTCCGGGCTTAGGCGGGGCGAGCGATGGCAGCCGCCTGGCTCATCAACTGCTCCTCGCACGCATACGAGCGGGTCGCTCCGACTGTCTTCGAGCTCGCCAAGGGGGCCGAGCCTCCTCTCACTGCCCCCGCCGACGGCGCCGAGCTCTACGTGCTCGAGGGCCACCGCCTGCGCGGTGGATGGAACGCAGGCACCGGTTGCTCTCCATCAAAGATCGAGCTTGTTGAGGGTCGCGCCGACCTGCGCTACGTTGTCTCTCTCAAGTCGGCGCCACCTACCATCAGCTGCCTTCTGCCACAGCTTGCCGACCCGGGAAGCGCAGCCAAAGAGCTGCCGCCCCTCACGCAACTGGAGGACTTCCATCGTGACGCTCTCTTCCAGTGGGTCACGCAGTATTCAAAGGAGCTCATGGTGCAGACGATGAACGCCGCCAGGGAGAAAGGCGCGCGCAGACAGGGCAAAGCTGAAGTGAATTACTCAGCAGGAAAGATCCTGGAGGACCCCGAACCCTCGTGCGGCCCTGCAAGTCGATGTGCCGCGGCAGGGAAAAGCACGTCCGCCTCGAGTTCCACCTCCACCTCTGGCGCAACGTCGGCTGCTGCAGGCACGGGCTCCGTGATCAAGCGGGAGGGTAAGCGGCCTATGACGGCTAGATCGACAGGAAGCCGCAACAAGCGCAAGACGCCCGCAAACTTCTTCCCCACCGGCCTGCCTGAAGGCTGGCCAGACGATGTGACATACTCTCCGTTCTTGCTGTTTGGCGACAAAGAGGCTAACGCCCGACGGTTGGCGACGACGATAATCCGGCCGGTGCCCACTGTGCAAATCCGGCCTCACCCACCGGATGGCCCGTTGGGCGAGGGTGCGTGTGGACTCTTTGCCACACAGGAGCTTTGCAAGGGATTGAGACTCGGTGACTATACTGGCCTCGTGACGGAAGGCTCAGATAACAAGTGCTCGGCGTACGTCGCTGGGCTTGAAGTTACCAATCCTAATGGCAGTGTGACACTATTCGAGGTGGACGCTGAATATTACGGCAACGAATTCAGATTCATAAATGATGCTACTCGAGGTGGCGTCAACCGGAGGCCGAATGTCAAGATGAAGAGCCACCTAGACGAGGCCACTGGGGAGTACAAGATTGGCATCTTTGTTGTCGAGAAGGTGAAGCCCGGCGAGGAGCTCCTGATGGCTTATGGCGATGATTACTGGAAGGCAACGGAGGCACATGCCATGTCTCTCACGATCAATGTGCTCCTACCTGATAACAAAAATGTTCCCCTCGACGTGTTCTACGACACCATGGTGGATGAGTTGCTCGAAAAGGTGCGGGAAAAGGCGCCATCGACCCAAGCGGGTAAAGAGTTGCGTCTTATCTTCAAAGGACGGCATTTACAGCCCACCGCGCCTGACGGAAGTCCCATGCGTATTTCGGACTATGGGCTTGAAAAGGACAGCCGACTTTTTGCCATCTTTGAGGGGTTGGCACCTCAGGCCGTGAAGGCGGAGCAAAGCGACAACCTGGTGGACGAATTGGTTGAAGACATAGAAGAGGACACGCCCCTCAGAGTTGAAGGAAGACCATCTGGCAGCGCGCGCGCATGCTTGCCGCAGGTGGTCAAAGCTGAGGTTGTCAAACATGAAGTGGTCGAAGCTGCGGTGGTCAAAACCGAGGTGCTGGGTGCTCATAGCTCATAGCAAGGTGTATGTCTCAGGGGAAGCCGCCGTGGATGGTGTCCGGACTAAACTGGTCGAAGAGACAAGTTGACAAAGAGAAGGCACAAGCTCACATGGAGAGGCGTGGAAGCCTTTTTTTGGTACGATCACGAGGGCAATGCGGTACATACAGATAGACTACAGGCCAGTGGAGGGCACTGCATAGAAGGCATGTTGCAGGTAAAGGGTAAAACGGCCTCTCTTTCACTGATAATGTTCCAAGTTTATTAGTTCGGTGTAGGCCATGGTGGCTGTATCCACATATTACAAAACTTCTGAAGGTTCAGGGCTAACACCTACTACTAGACCGGTAACCTCTACCTCGCGTTCGACACCGCCCTTACTTCCTTCCCTCCGCATCTTTTCCTTCCCCCCCTCGTTCCTTTTTCTTTGGCTTCCGGGGGTGCGGCCCAGGTGCGCTACCATGGGGCCGCCCGGCTCGGGGTGCGTGTTCTAGGCAGGGGTTTTGGTGCTCGTCACAGCCTCTGGCATGGGCCGTGGATGTGGAGACTTCCGCGTGGATCTGGCCAAGGAACGCTACCCGTCGATGTGGGCACTCATCAAGCCATACATGGGCCGTTGGTGCAAGGCAAACCTCATGCTCGTCAGCGACTACTCCGACGAGTACGACAGGATCCCCAAGACCAAGTACATTGGAGACGAGGCCGCCGTCGCGTACCTCTGCATGGAATACATCATGGCGGTCGCGTACGCTGAAACGAATCCCATGGTGCAAGTGCACCGAGCAGCTGGTAAACTCTACATGGAGAACAAGTAGGCCGTCCTCGCACGCGTCACGGACCTCGCCACCCAAGATCAGCCAAGCGACACCGTCGCCTGCCAGCAGAACGACATCGACAATAGGATCGAGGAAAAGCGATGTGAGAAAAAGACGAAGAAGATGAAAACTCAGCCCGCGTAGCTGGGGGTTACCGCGTGTTGAGAGGGGGGGAGCGTGATTATTCCTAATAATATTATTGTGGCTACATAAAAAGAAAACAAGCACATATGGATGACAAAAAAATCACCTGGCCCTCTTTTGACGGAACGCGACTTTCACCAAAGAAGAACGGCCCTTGCCAGCTCGCGCCGTGAGCGATCCTCGAGAAAAATACATGACTGCGACTCGAGTAACCTGTGCCACCCTCAGCATACTCTCCTCGACCTTGAGTCACTCCCTTCTCTCTCCCTCCTTTCGCCAGCCGCCCCCTACCCCCTACCCGTTTGCTTACGCAAACGGGGCCTGTTTCTCACCGCACTCCATGGGGGGGGGGGGGGGTGCAAAACCCTCCTCTCCCTCTCTCCATTCTCCTCCACCTCTCTCCCCGCGTCGCGTCGCCATGCGGCGCGCCATGGCCTGCTCTCAGAGGTCCTTTGGGGGCCTCCCAGAAGGCCAGCAAGGGCAGCTCAGGGGGCAGTGGAGGCTGGGGCTCAGCCCCTGGCCCCCCCTGCCTCTCCCACGCTCGCCTCGCTGGGGAGCGGTCGCGGCACGCTCGATAGTTCAAACTATAACAATAATTCTCAGCAATGCAGAAGTATGAGTAAGGTATTCTTTTGATATTTCACTACTATACTTATAATGTCACGTATCAACCGGATATTAGGCTGAGAATAGAGAATAGGACCTTATATTATGCTAAGGGAGCCGAAAGCCCTGACGACCTGAGACCTAACGGAGCATCTATGCTCGCCAGTGGGGAGGAAACGCTGCGCCGGAAAGCCGAAGATAAATTAAGTTCTGAAGGGGGGAGGGGAAAGGGTATGGAGAACAAGGGGCATAAGGGCGGCGTCGTTGTAGCGGTAGTTAGTACCGTGTTAGATCTACGCCGCAGCCCCCAATCTTCTGTCTTCAGATGTTCTTTCTTTCAACCATATATCTCACGAATGGGCTACAGATGGGAGACGAGTCACATACATTCAAGGGTGAAAGGCGCGCGCTTTGTACGGCGTTTGGCTTCAGCACACCATCTCACACCGCTTCTGCAACGGGCCCCTCCTCGGGCCATTGGTGTGGATGGTACATCTTCCTCTCGTGTATCACGCCGAATTGTTCCACCTTTCCAAGCCCATTGCTCTTCCCATCACAGCCCCGCTTCGGCAGCCCGCACAGCCTCAAAATGAGTGAATGTCGGGAAAGTGCGCCGGCGCAATCTGTCGAGCTCTTCTCGCAACATCTCTATCTCCTGGGTCTGCATTTTGACAAGAGAGTGCAACTTAGTCTTCATGTGCACTTCCTCGAACCGCTTGGCTTTGTCGTCGCTAGCGCCTTTGTTCTTCGACTGCACATTGTGTATCATCTCACGCTCCATCACAGACCCCTCTAGCTGCTCGATCTGACCTGAAAGCGATTCCATCTCCTGCTGCTTATCGGCGACGAGCTTGGCGATCTTGCGCTGTTGTCGCTTCAGGTCGGCCACGCGATTGGCGTGGGCTTCCTGCATCTGCTCAAACTTCCGCTCGAGTTTCTCAGTCTCAACTGCCTGCGACTCCTCCGAGCCGCCGCGGATAACGTCCTGTAGGTCCTTGGTGACGCGCAGCAACTGGAAATCTCGCGTCTTTTCGACGAGGTCTTGCGTTTCCATTTCTACCCTCTCCGCCTCCCACTGTAACTGGACAATACCACGACGGAAGTCGCGAATCTCCTCAAGCAGCCCAACTTTGACCGCACCCAGTTGCTTGATCTCGGCGTTAAGCTCGCGGATCTCGGCGGTTGGCATAAGCACGGCCTGGGAATAGTCCGTCACGATCGCAGCCTCCTCGACCTCTACCTGGCCTTGCTTCACCTTAAAGGGTAGCTGCACGTCAAGCGCATCGTTGAGGGCAGCCGCACGGTGCTCGCTGAACTCGCGCGAGGCAGCCTCAAGCTCGGTGCGCGCCGCTTGCTCCTCGGATGTTAGTATGCGCAAGAAGGAAACCATCTCAGCGAGTGTCACGGTAACGCGCTGGAGCTCCTCCTCCGACGCAATTTTGGCGTCCCTCGCCTGCAACAGCCGGTGCCACACAGCGGGCGGACACTCTTCTGGCATATCGGCTTCGGCGTCCAACGGCACGAGCTCTTGCTTCGATTTGCTCGCTGCACCGGCAAAAGGGCAACGTGAGCCTCCGGCAGACGCGGCCGCATCCTCGCTCTCCGGCACGTCACGCATGATGCGCCTGCGAAAGAGCTTCAGCAGTGCATCTGCGATCCCAGGCAACTCCTGGAGCTCGCGCTTGAACTCGCGATCCAGCTTTTTATCGTCGGCTGTCAGCGCCTCGCACGTCTTTTGCACGGCACCGACTTGGTCGCGAAAGGCCTCGAGTTGGGAGGCAGCAGCATCGGCGCGCGCCCGCGCCGCGCGCACCCGCTCCTTGAGCGCCTCACCACGTTTCTCGTCCAGCTCCCGCCGCAACTGAGCCTGAGACCACTTGACTATCATCAGCTCCGCCTCGTTGCACGCCTCGTCATAAGCGAGGCGGGTCTGTGAAAGCGTGGCCAGTTGAGCGTTGAAGGCAGCGCAGATGGCGGCGATATCCTCCTTGATCTTGGTGAGCTCTACACGCAAGCTGTTGGCGCGTTTCTCACGCTCGCCCAAGAGCGTCTTCAACCTCTCCTCGTAATCACGGATGATAACGTGTTCCTCCTCCGTGCGATCTTCGTCCTCCTTGTGTAGACAATCAGGCTCTGGAATGTCGTCGAAGATCTCGTCCTCCTCTGACCTAACATCGAGCGTGCCGTCCATCATAGCTATCAGGCCACGCTTCGCAACTGAGTCGGCGTTGGCCGCCGCCTCACGCGCCTCGGCCTCCGCCCGGAGCTTGTTGAGACGCTCCTGCTCCTCGGGGGACACCCACTTGGTCGCAGTGATCTCGGAATCCGCCACGTGGAGCACCGTCTCGGGCTCCTCGTCCGGATGTAGGGCTACACGCAAGACGTCGTCAGGCTCCTCGATGCCGAGCCGTCGCAGCTCACCCATGATCTCGCCGGCGCGGACGAGCCTCTCCTTGATCTGGTCGATCGAGCTCGTCTTCAAGTCGAACGCAGCCCGAAACTTGGTGTTGAACTCGCCTTTGAGAGCGCGCACGCGCTCGCCCACGAGCCGCACCTGTGCGGCGCGACGCCAGTGCGTGGTCACCTCGAACATCTTGTATTCGAGGCTACCACCACTGCCGCTGACTGCCGCTCCCTCGGTGGTCTCCGGCACATCGCCATCCTCCTCGTTTGTGCGGCTGCCGCCCTCATGGCGTTCGGCAACAACTGCACTCTTACCCGCGCCGTTTGATGCCCCTGCAACGTGACCAACAGCTGCAGCGAACCCCTCCGGGTCTTCGAAGGGGGTCGCGGCGCTGGCGATCGGGGGGCGCTCCTTGGCCTCGTGCGCAGCGACGAGCAGCTCGACCGAGCGGAAAAGCTTGACGTGCGCCAGGGCGCGCGCTTGCTTGGGCCGCGGATGTGGCAACGCGAAGTTTGCAACAAGCGTGCTTGCCGACGGCTGAATCTCTTCGCCGAGGGCGTGCAGCATCGTCGCCGGCACTTCCATTGCGTCCCAGCACTCGGCCTTGATGCGCTTGGTGACGACTGCTTTGGCCGCGTCGGCCGCACGAATCTGGCGCTTGAGCTCCTCAACCTCGCGTGCGCCCTCATCGCGCCATTCTTGTTGACGTTGGAGGTCGATGATGAAGTCTTCAATGGTCAGCTTCTCAAGATCGTCGTTCTCTCGCTCTTCGTTAACGCGCCATAGGTCGCGCAGCTCGGCGGCGAGATCCTCGACCTGCGTGCGCATGATGAGCGCCGCCTCCGACATCTCGGCCCTTGCGCCACCATCAGCCGCCGCCTCGAGCACGGTCGGCTCAGGCTCCGTTCCCCAGACTTCAGCCAAAGCGCCCGACGGCGCTACGTCGATCGCATCTGGTGGGACAATCACCTCAGGTTCGGCGCCGTCCGGCACAGACGCCGTGGACTCGTAGAGCATCCCGTCGGCGCCGACCGAGATAACGGACACAGGCCCGTCCGCCGTGCGAGGAAGTACCATCAGACCAGTCACACCGCCTAGCAAGGAGTCGTGCAGACGCACCGATCGAGCTGTGGTCTCGTCACCGATGGCATCGGTAGGCCGCACGGTTACCGTGCCATCGGCTGCGCCCACAGCTAAAAACAGCTCGTCCGCTGAGACGGCGAGCGCTGTGGGCGCCTTGTCGACTGGCTGTGCCTCTGCCAGCGCATGGGTCGAGGCCGCCGCACCCACGGGCCCGAGACCGTATGGGTCGCGTGGAGGGGTGCTCCCAAGGGCGTACAGACGAAGCGCTCCGTCGGCGCCCAACGCATAGAAGGCGGCGCAGCCCTCGGCGACGCCGGCAGCACGACGGGCGGCGCCGGTGGCCTCGGCGAGGGCGAAGGCAGACACAGCTGCGGAGGAGGGCGTCGACATAATGCCTGCGCGCGGTTCGAGAGCCTCGAGCGCGACGCTCGGCACGGATGCGCCAGGAGAAGGCCGCTCGAGAGCTGGCGGGCTCAGCTGCACTGCCACGCCCTCACCAGCAGCGATGACGAGCACCGGTCGTGGCGCTCGGCACCAGGTAAGCGCGGCCGGTTTAGCCGGAAGTGGAGTGAAGGCACATACCGCGAGCTCGTTCGCTAATGCCAGCCAGTGCACGTTGCCATCGGCACACGCAGCCGCCAAGATGCCGCCACTAGCATCAGCGGAAAGCGCCACGACCGAGCTAGTGCCCAGCCGCGCGCGGAACACTAGCGTGAGCGCGCCCCCATTGAGCCGGTATACACGGAGCACTCCGTCAGCAAAGCCAATGGCGATGAGCTGGCCAGGCGTGCTGGTCGCGATTGCCGTCGGCCTTGCACTGCTAGGGAGCTCGAGTTGAGTTGTTAGGGAGAGAGTGAGACTGTCAAAGCATCGGAGCACGCCGTCCACTCCGCATGTAGCCAACTGGCAACACCGCGTGAGCATGGGCGCAGTGGGATGCAGAATGGCGGCAGCCACGATTGGCGCCGAAGGACAACCCGGGCCATCGGAGATGGACAGAACACCGGGCAGCTCTTCAGGTGGCACATGCTCGAGGGGCAACGGCACTTTGGCCCACTTGCCCAGGTAGTGGATGATCTGGAACTCGCCCGGAGCAGGAAGCCCAGCTAACAGCTTGCTGTAGTCGGGTGAGAAGCTCAGCGCCGAGACAGGACCGTGTGCTTGGAGTGTGAAGAGCGCGGGTGAGGGTTCGCCCGCACCCGGCATGGGCAGGGCGTGCCAAGAGAGGGAGCCATCGCGGCCACCGACGATGAAATGCGTCGAATCGGCCGCGAGCGCGCCTACTGCCGCAACGACGACCGCGACGACGGAGGGCGCCTCGTTGCCAGGGTGGCGGACAAGCACGTGGCCAGTGTCGGTGCCAGCAAGGATCATCCCACCGGCGCCCCACGCGTGTGCAGTCCACGAGCCCACAGCGCCCGCCTCGTCGGGGATGACCAACTTAGAGGGCAAGAGCTCAAACCGCTCATGCTGTCTCCGCGTCGACCAGACGGTCAGTTGCACAGTAGCCTCAGTGCAGAGGAGGCCGGCGTTGTCTTCAAGCGGAGAGCCTTGGAAGACGGAGAGAGCCGTGCATCCCGTGCTGAAAGAGGTGCACAACACGAGCTGGCGAGACTGCCAGTCCCATACGCATAGCTGCAGCGACGCCTCATCGGAGAGTGTCACAAGCCGCGTACCATCATGTGAGAATGCGAGGGCCTGGTATCCGCTCACCTCCGGGTCTTCGACGGCGCCTGCAAGCTCGCATTCTGGGTAGGTGTAGATTTGAACTGCGGGAGTGGGTGCCTTCTCGGCGACAGCGAAGATGCTCGCGGTTGGGCATGCACCAACTGCGGCCACACCGTGTGGCGAGCTGGCCGGCAAGAAGCGGCCGCTCGCGCCACGGTCGCTTGGCGCGAGCTTGAGCTGGCCACCTGCCGCGAGCAGCAGCGTGTTACCGTCGAGGAAGAGGGGCCTGGAGGCGGAGGCGCCGAGCGAGCGGCTGGGCTCCAGCGCCATCGCCCCCACTGGCCGAGCGGAAGAGGGAGAGGGAGAGATAAGGGCAGGGGAGGGAGGGAGGGAGGGGGGAAAGAGGGGGGGGGGGGGGGGGGAGGGGGGGGGGGAGAGAGAGAGAGAGAGAGAGAGAGAGAGAGAGAGAGAGAGAGAGAGAGAGAGAGAGAGAGGAGCCCCTAGGCGGAGCGCGAGAGGCGAGGGAGAGAGCAAGTGGCGGGCGAGGCGGAACGGCTTTAGAAGGCGGGGGGGGAGGGGGGGGGGGGGGGGGGGGGAGCAATCTGGGTCTGGCGCCGGACGCCGCGTCTACGCCGGCGCAACGCATCTAAGTTTATACTTAGTTCAGATTGGGGAATGGGGAGAGCCGAGAGAGGGAAGGGGGGGGGGGGATCAGAAGGGTCGCCGAATCGGTCGCCCAGCGATGCCCTTCTGTCCCGTCCCGCACAGCTCGCGCGACCAGGCTTGGCTGGCTGTCGGCGCGATCGCCGGCGGGCTCGTCGCTCAGGCTCTCGTGCGTAGGGCCAGCCGCAGCGCGCCCGCACGCAGAAATCACGTGTATCTCGTGATCGAGATGGCAGTCCACGACCCCAGCCGCTTCTTCGCTGCGTTCAACCAGCTCTCTGCACGCACACTCGCCGAGCCGAGCTGCGTGCGCTACGAGATCCTGCGGGATATACCCGTCGCAGCTGAGGGCCCGCTCACGCCCCTCGAGGCTTCGAGTTATACCGTGGTGCGCTCTGGCTACCAGCAACCACACCTCTCCTGCCGGCGCGGCATCATGCCTTGGAGCTCAAACCTTCGTGGCGTGTATCTCTCGCATCCACGCCCCGGTCGCGAGCCGCCCCTCCCATATGCACCCCCACAGATTGGCGAGTGGATATCGCAAGAGGCACTCGATGCGCACAACGAGTCCGCGCACTTCCGTGAGCATGTGCCACAAATCCGCCGTGCAGCAGACATCGTCTTGAGAAAGCTTTATGTGGCCTACGTGCCTGATCGGTCCCACATGAGCTGGGCGTTTGATCGCAGCTTTGGGACATTCTCTAATTTGACCTCTTTCTTTTGGTGAATGCACGCGAGTGTGCGACGCGGTTGTACGCCGGACGGGCATCATACCATGAGAGATCCCGAAACCTGCAACCAAGCCCCCCTAAAACCAACATGTGGTGGAAGTGGCGAAGTGGCCGTGGTTGTGTGGGGGGCTGGTGGTGTACAAGAATGTTGAACCTATTCAGGGGGGACATGTCAAACTATTGTTATAGGTTGACCTATGGAGCGTGCCGCGACCGCTCCCGAGCCCCAGGCGACCCTCGCCACTGCGCCCCACCTGGGACGCCCCACGCTCATGCCGCTCGAGGCGGAGGCGGCTCGTCAAAGAGCCCTCTCAAAGCCCATCCAAATCACGCCCGCGCGAGCGCGCGGGGTAGCGAGCACTGGCACCGAATAGGTTGCCACCATGGCTCTGCGTAGCATTCAGGGGGTCTTTGTCTTTGAGTTTGAGATCCCCTCCTACAGTGGGAAACCCTCCCGCCCCGCCGCCCCAAGAATAGTAATAAAACATCTGAGCGTTAGTACTTAGTACCACTACTCCCACTAGCCCGGTACTATCACGACACCCCTCAGCGCACCTGCCCGTACGCCTTGACGTGTGCTACTGCCACAGACACATAATACACATATGCACCATTTCAAATCTCCCCCCTCGCAACCCCAAGCATGTCGCGTTCCGTCAAAAGAGGGCCAGGTGATTGTTTTTTTTCACCCAGAGGTGCATGTGTTGCGAGTAGGGGGGGGGACAACATGCCCGCCTCGTCCTAATTTTAGGTCGCGGGCCCACCTTCGCCGACCCGCCCTGCTCCGCCGGCTCCCTCTCCCTTCTCGGCGCCCGTTCTATCTTTAGGTTGCCTCCTCTCGCCGGCCCACCCCGTTCCGTCGGCTCCCATCTCCCTCTCGATACCCCCCAGTGTTCATTCCCGCGGGTCCCGCATCCCTTCCTTCCCCTCCCTTCATGTCTTCGCGGCCCCTTCCTTGTTTCCTATTCCCCCCTGTCCCTCACGTTCCCCTCGGAGACCGCCGCGCCCCCCTCTCCTTCCTTCCGCGTTCTCCTCCCCCGTTCATTTCCCCCTCCCGCCTCCCGCCTCGGTTACGTTTGTTCCCGCCCTCGTTTCCTTACGCGTCCCCCCGTTCCCGCGTCTTCTCCCCACGTCTTTTGTGCAGTCTCTGGTCTGCGCGCGCTCCGTGTCCAGTCTGACCCCTTGCCCTCCATGTCGTCCGTCGTGGCTGCTCACCCTCGACGAGTCAATGTGTGCATGGCGTGGTCGTGAAGGCGTAGGCGTAGGCGACCCGGCGAAATGCCCTAACTAAGGTCTGGTTCGTCAGGCGCATGCCGGAACCGGTGGGAGGTGGGAGGGACCTGTGTATTTGTTGTCTGGCGGGGTCACTCATCTGAATGGATCGTCAAAAACGGGCGCGCAGCGCGCCCGGCATCGGTTCGAATTTGGGCTCTCCGGGCCTCCCTCGGAGACGTCGGACGTCCAATGGGCTCCACGGATGGTTGATTTCACGAGAATTCGGCGTGCGGCCCGCCTGATTGGCGTGCATGTCCGGGTGCCGGGTGGCCCCTGTGTATTTCGTGTCTGGCGGGGCCCCCCATCCGAATGGATCGTCGAAAACGGGCACGCACCGCGCCCGGTCTCGATTTGAAGTTGAGCTTTCCGGCCCTTTGCGACTTTAGCGCCTTTTTTTGTTGGTTTTTGGTTACGTTTTGTTGTGGGGTCCAAGGGGCGGCGGGGGGCGGGGGGCGGGGGGGGGCTTGGTCCTAATGGTAATATGGTAATGGGCCCCGGATATGTGCTTGTTGGGTGTATAGGGAACTTTCTACCGAAAAAAATCCTCAAATTTTCTCAACCCTGAGTTGTGAGATGTGAGATGGTCATTTTCTTACCCCTAACCCTAATAATAATAATCAAAAGGCCCGGTTTGACCGCCCTACATCCAGCCCATCCCCATCCACCATCCAGATCCCGCCAGCGAGGGCACGGGAGGGCACGCATCAAGGCTCCGAACAGGTCGCCATCTCAACCACCATCCCCCCAACACTCCAGAGGACACTATCACTGTGACCCTCTCCCCCTCTCTCTATCCTCTATAGAGCCTCTATCCTCTATGGGGAGCTCTCTCCATCTCCAAACAAGCTAGCACCTCCTGTGGGAGGGCAGCTTTGCTGCCTGTGGGAACCTCTACCTACAGTGCACCCAACTTGGGAGGGCACTTCACACTCATCAGTCTCAGACAGAGGGCACTCAAAGAGCCTCTGATTTCGACATAGAGCTCTAATGATACTATACTACTCTAGTACTAGTACTCTAGTACTAGTACTCTCTGAAACTGACACCGCCCCTCGGTTTTTACCACGACAAGAAAACCTGAGGAGGTGAAAGGAGCCTCCTCGAGCTTCGCTCGAGACGGCGCGCCTCGAGGCGCCGCCGCGCCCGCTGTCGTCCATGCTGGGCGCGGGGCTCGCCTCAGTCTTCTCGCGCACGGCTGAGGATGTGTCGATCGAGGAGGACCGATACTACGAGCACAAGGAGCGCCTCCACGAGAAGGGGTTGCATGCAGAGCGTGAGCAACGCGAGCCGCAGCCAACCGGCCGAGCGAGAGAGCTGTTGGCTGAGCTTGGGGACTGGCGGGGATCGGCTGGCCGCGAAGGGAGAGCACCCAGCCAGGAGCGCGACCCGTTGCTTGACCTCACCTCCGGGGTAGAAACCTTCCGCGGTCGCATGAGCCACGTTGGGCGCTGTTGCGCGGGAGATGACTCGGACAGGCGGCACCGTCGCAAGCGAGATAAACGTGCCAGGCAGGAAAAGAAGAAGTCGAAGCGGCGTAAAGCGGGCCGTGGCGAGCGAAGCGAATCGTCCTCTCGCTCGCTATCTCCTGCTCCTAGCCGTGCACAGCGGCGAGCTCGAGTCTCAGATCAGGCGCCAGCCAATTCTTCACCTGAGTTGAAGAAGCAATGTGAACAACAGTGTGGCCACAACATGCAAAACTATCGAGAGCCAAGAGGCCTGGATGGGCGAGGGAAACATCTTGCCGAGCGTGCGCTCCATGACCGGCGCAGCCATAGTAGAAGTCTCAGCCGTAGCCGGTGTGATCTGCGCCAAGTGGGCCACACGAAGGCCAGACATACCCAATCTGATACCCATGACTCCAGCAATGACGAAGACAACTACCTAGAGCGCTCGAAGCGGCGGCGGGAGCAGCTACGCCGCGAGGAGCGCGTGCCTTACATCTACGGGCCGCAGGAAGACGCCAATCCCATCATTGACTTCATCATCAAATCGCACAAGTAAGACGGCTGCAGTAGCCGAGCCACCTATTTGATTTCAACCTGTTGCCTAGTGCAAGCCATGCCCGGACGTGGGCCACAAACTGCCATACTCATTCGTTCCGATGTGTTGTTTTGCCTTCCGACCACAGATACGGCGTTGCCAAGGGCGAGAAGGCCAAGAGCACTAGCGTCGGTGGTGTTGGGTTCACAAGCTGGGATTCAAGAGGTGCCCCTCTGGCGGCTTCGCGCGCCGACAGCGATGTCCTTGCTCGGGTCTTGCTAGACACCAAGGCTTACAATACTCTCGAGGACGACCGGCAGTTGGCAGGCGCGCACCGCCGACTTGCAAGTGCGACAGGCGGCAGCCATCTTGCTCCGCCCGTGCTCATGAGCGAGAAGCTCAATCGAGAGTACCTTTCGCAGGTGAGTCCCCTAGTCAGTGCAAGAGACGAACCACGTGGCCAAGCACGTTGCTTGTGCTCGGCACAACCTGCCATATCTCACTAATGGACATGTTTCTTGATGCATCCTTCGAATCCTTGTAGCTATGCTTCAATCATCAGCCGGATCATATTTATGATTGGCGCAATGAAGCCATCCCATTACGTTGCACGCCATGGTCCCATCCCCTGCCCAGGCACAGCGGGGCGCTTCAGCGTGTTGCATTTCGATGTGCGGCAACGGTGGGCAAGCGGGCTCTAGTATGTATTCAAGATCTGGTGAGGGCGCCGAACGTCCTCGAGATCATGAACGCGTGCGGCGCATGGATTGGCCGCGCCCATATCGGGCCGATCGTGTCACGCGCTGGAGCCATGACAAGTTTGGCTCGCGATCTCGTTCACCATCGCCCCTTCACCGTTCACGCTCACACTCACGCTGTTGGTCAAGGTCTTGTTCGAGGTCTAGATCGTGCAGTGTGGGAGGAGCATCGTCACGAACAGAGCCTCCTCAAGATGTGAGTTCTGACGGGGAACGTCGACGTTCTGGAAATGAGTCAGGGCTGAACAACTGGCAACCTCGTGTGGACAGGTCACGGACGGTTGTGGAGCGTCCTTCGCCGACATACTCACCGTTGAGATGAGAAGAAATTTAGGTTACATACACGCACGGAGAACGTGCGGGCGCAAGACGGTATTCAGCTTTTGTTGGGATGGTTACCTTACAATTCGGCCGCCTTACGTCTCGTACGCACCCCAGCAAACTTTTCGATTGGAGCGTGCATGTCGATTTTACGACACTATTCCTTGCACGCATGAGGCCGAAGGGCCACCGAAGAGTAGTGCTTTGCCGGACGGCCGCCCGGCTGGATGATGGAACCGTCAATGATCGCAGATGAGATGCTGCTGGAAGGGGAAGAGGGTTGCCGACGCGATGCCGATGGGCGCCACGTGCCACACTCACCCGCATATGCTAAAGTAGGCGCTAAGCCATCGTAGAGCTAACCTCGGATTTGCACGTAGTGCGTAGTGGCTGCGGCAAAAAGCTTCGTAAATACTATAGTTATAGTGGTAGATAGTGAATGGCCTGCCGAAGGTCGCGTTCCGGGCGGTTGTCGGCGTGGCCGTCGGTCGTCATTATGTCATTGTCCAACTAAGCGATAGCAGGCTCTGGATGGGCATCGTGCTAGGTGCGTGGAGCGGCGGGCAGAGAGAGAGGATGGGAGCGTGGCGCGCTCCATGACCATATCGTTTTTAACGATAGTTCGCGTGTATCATTCATATATTCCACCCTCGCATCTCTCTCGCACGCCCCGGCCCTCGCGTCCCTCAAAATCATCTTAAACCTTGGCGGATGCTCGGTGCTCGGTCTACGGCGTATTGCTGTACGCCGTACGTACCGCAAGCACGCGCCTTGTAGTGTATCGGCACTCGATGACACACATCCACGCCCGGTGTGCTGCCCCATTTCGCACAAGTGGTTTTGCCGGATGAGTTGTCCGCCCAGCGCGCTGGCTTGGACCACACCCGAACATCCTATGGCCACATGCGGCACCCCGTTGAGGTAGGGTCAAACGAGAGCAAAGCATTCTCACACGTCCTAGTGACTCTTGTGACGGCTTGGAAACGGGCCCGATACATGTACGGTCCTAGACTTCCTCAGACAACGCCCGTCCAAGAGGAAACCGTAAAAACGTCTTTGTCGCCAAGCGTGTGCTTGGTCGTCATCATGTTATGGTCATGGCCTAGCTCTTTGAGGTAGCGCATAAACTCCTCGCCAGCTTGAGGAGCTTGCGACTTGTCAGTGTCCGTTCCGGGATAAAGATTCCAGTCACAGAGGACCGTAGTATGCGATGTGATCATGCCGTTCTTTTCGAGATGGCGAAGGTCAGGCAGGAATTCGCTTACAGCGTGGTCCAAAAGCAGTGCACTAAGAGGCTGCTTGCCATATTTGCGCTGAATTGCAGGAAGACGATCCATGACAGATCCAATCTCAACCGAAACCGTGTCACGCAAGCCAGCGTGCTCGACCACCTTAGATGCGATGGCTGCAAAGAGCGGTTCAATCTCCACGGAGACAAGCTTCGCTCCGGGGGGCAAGAGACGCCCGATGCGCACTGCCGTGTATCCGCAGTATGTGCCCAACTCCATGCAAAGAGACTTGTTGTCCGCATCAACATTCTTCATGGCGGCGTCTAAGGCCTCTCCACGAAGTTTCCACTCCCGAGTACCCGCACCTGAAAGGAAGTAATGTGGGGTCATGTGCCATGTTCTGTTCCTCTTGGCAACTATGCCACAGCTTCGACTTGCGTGAGCATTGGCTGACCGGCCGTGCTCATCCATCGGCCCAGCGACCGCAAGCAGGGCGTTGTGGCACGCCCGGAGCGCACGGGGGCGTACGAGGCGCCTACCATTAAAGTACGTGTCCCAGAACACGTCCATCGAATTGAGCACGGAGTCGGGGTCGCCCTCGGTCGAGGAGCTGATCACGTGTCGCAGGAGTGAGCGCTCACGCATCTCGTGGAAATCAGAGGCAGAGGAGGGCGGGCGCGTAGTGGTTGCCTCTGTCCTGGCGAGCGATTGGAGCCGGCTGACAAGGGGCGCGGGGCGTGATGCCGCCGCGTGCAGCCCGGCTGCCTGGCGGTGGAGCACGCGCAAAGCCTTGCGGGTGGTGGAGGGCCCCATCGAGAGAGAAAGAGCAGCACGGCGCGGGCGATGAGAAGGTTTCTCCCAGAGAGGGCAGTGAAGGGGGGCGACGTATTCATGACGTGTGAAATGGCGTTGTGGAAAGAATATTAGAATATACTACTACACTAAGAATATTCGCAGAACAGGTGGAGCTCGGAGCTCCATAAAAAGCCCTAAAGTAGGGCCCGAGAGGGCTGTCGCCACGAGCCAGGAAGAGGAGAGGTTTATTTGTTGTTGGGGTTGTTGGGCGCGGGGAAAGGCAGAGCAAAAGCAGGTTCCAAACCGGCTAGCGCAGCAACAGCAACAGTCTGTTTCCGTTGACAGTTGACAGTGAAGGGCTAAAACATGTGGGGATAGGCGATAGGGGTGAAGGGCTTAGTTAGATAGATATGGTCCGGTGCCCCCCCCCCCCCCCCCGGTGTGATCTCCCCCCCCCCTCCCTGTGTCTCCGGGTTGGTGGCGGCCTCGGTCCCGACTTATCCTTATCCTGTAAACTGTATAAACCGGCGCGGGACTTACCAATTTATCGGTGGGCGGAGCTCCCGCCTAGCCCCCCCCCTTCTCCGCGCGCTCTCTTCCCTCTCCTGCGGCACGCGCGATGGCGCGCCTGCGGCAGGCCTTCAGCTGCCCATTGGCTACTCCTGGAGGCTGGAGGCTCGTGGAGGCCAGCTCATGCAGGCTCAGGGGCGTCAGGGCGGTCAGTCAGGGGGCAGAGGAGGCTAGGTGCTAGGTCTGGGCCCTAGCCTCCCCTGCCTCTCCCTCGCTGGCGCTCCTGAGCTCATGGGGCCCCCACGCTGCACCTGTCTGCATGTCGACCAGGGGGGAGGAGGGATTGGAGCAATGGGCTGGCCGCGACAGGCTAGGGCGGGCGAATCAGGCGAGCCTGTAGCCTGTGACTGTGAGTGAGAGAATGGGTCAGGAGGGCAGTCTTCAATCTGCTCATGGCAAGCCATAGGGCATGCTAGGAGGATGGGTGGTACCTCCCCCACAGCGGGGGAGGAGTGGAGAGGGGGGGGGGGGCTCGTGCTCCCCCATGGATGGCCCATGGGTGAAGGTGATGGGTACGTGAACCAAGGTATAAACTTAGTTGTACAAGCACAAGCATACGCACAAGCACTGCAACCATAACCACAACCACAATGACCACACACGATGCACGTCCAGATTCCATTCTCCATTCGGCCTGCTCGAGGACATACGAGATACATATGCCATTGCTTGATTAGTGGGCCCAACGCCAACACGCCCGTGCTGAGGTCCGTGCTCGCCTTGAGTCGCAATGCGCGGCGATCTACTAAGACTTCCAACGCACATTTGCTCCCAATATTTCATGCCGACGTCTTCATCGGGCGGGCGGGCGGAGTAGGGGAAGGGCATTTATGTCGGCGGCGGAGGCGAAAAGCAGGCACACAACGGCACACCGCCCACGAACCACACACGCCACAAACATCACATCTCAAAAGACAAGAACACGAGGCATACACCACGACAAGTGACAGACCGAACGCAAGCACACCCATAAGACGACATGATCACGACCCGGCCGCAGACGGGGGATTGCGCGACGAAAAGCGAGCTTCAGCCGCCGCGTGATCACGCATCCCAGTCTCGGTCCACTCGGACGTCGACTCGACTCCACACCATTATGAATTTTCTTCATGGCCGCCCGCAGTTCTATAGCGGAGATGCCGAACCTACGGGGTAAGATTGAGGATCAGGCCAAACTTGTGCTTCGAGGACTCGGCGAGGTTGACGGTGTCGACTTGGGATGCGAGGGTGAGCGTGGAGATGTTGGAGATCTTGTGCTTGTAGGAGGCCGAGAGAATACCTTCCGAGTCAACCTTGCCCTTCACCGTGAGATCCTTGTCAAGTTTGTATTGGCAGCCGAATGCAATGTTGACGTCCGACTTCTTGGACGCCTTGGAAAATTCCGTACCACACTGCAGCGCGGAGGAGGCCGACACAAGGCATGCGAGTATCAGCGGGCAAGTCGAGCAACGCAGGCAAGGCTCAAGACAAGCCAAATGCCCAACCGGCACTATCGCCAGGATCGCCATATGTCATCCGAGTAGATTACACGACTCCGCATGGGGAGGCAAGAGACGTGTCGTAGGGCGGCGCGGCCCCCGCCGTATTCTATGCGTCGCCGACGGAAGAGCGGTGAAGATCAGCCGCCTCCATAGCGCACGAGAGCGAAGCTCTAGGTGCGGAGATCCGACAAACGCAAGTAGCATGCGTGTGGTGCAGCACCAGCCAACCGCTGAGCTGAGCCGCAGTCGCACGAGAACACACCTGCATCTTGGACGACACCTTGTGATAGTAGGAACCCGTGTAGATCATGCCGTCGGGCTTGGCAATATCCTCATTCAGCTTTGCCATGACAGTAAACTCAGGCGTGGTGTACTGGCATGCCGCAGCATACTTGTTGAGCGCCGATTTGGCCACCGAGTAGTCGGCCGATGCACCAAAGGTGAACGACATGAGTGCAGAGCTCGCGGCGGCTGAAGGGGAGTTCGTAAGGATAGGAGTAGCTCACCAGCAATGGGGCGCACTTGACTTGCATCGGTCGCAGGTTCATAACAAGCAGCACCAAGAACAGCAGAGGAAGGCTCACCGTGTGCGTCACCCTTGTAGTAGTCGTAGCTGGCCTGACACGTCAGACTTTCCGACTTGTAGTCGACGGTACCCTTACCGCTGGATAGCAGGCCTGGCTTGCCTGGCGCCGGGGTCTCGCAATCGAGAGTGAATTTGAGGTTCTTTGCAAAGAGGTTGGGCGCCTCGACTTTTGCGGCAACCACACCCGACGTCTTCAGGGTCACTTCAACATCTGAGTTGCTCACCGGAGCCTTGGCTGCCAGACTGCCGGAGAACTTCTCCCCCGACTTATCGGCTTTAGGTGTGAATGTCTGGGGCAAGAGGACGGTCTGTGCTCAGCACGAGTGCCCTGGAGGCGTGCGCGCATGGTGAGCTCGGCAGCGGCGTAAAGCACAAATGCAATGCTGACTCACGATGCCGTTGGACACCGTAGACTTGACCTCGACGGTGTTGGTTCCGGTTTTGAAGTCCTTTGTTAGAAGGTCGGAGCAGAGCTTGCCGATGTCCTTGAATGCAATGGGCTGCGGCAGGCAGAGCAGACGCAGACGGAGGTGGGGGGAAGAGAAGGGCACTCGTGACTGGGGGAATGGGCGGCCTGTGGTGGTCGTCGTGGCGAGCGCGTGGCCGAGCAGCATGCGCTTCCCCCGCCGCCCCCACTTCCCCCTTCCGCGACCTCCCATGCTCCACTCCCCACCGCCTTCTCCCCTTCCCCCCCCCCCGCCATCCCTTGCGTAGCTCACCGCCATGGGTCGTCTCGTCTGTCTGGGGCGATAGGAGAGTGGAAGAGCGTCGCGCGAGGCACGGGGGGAGGAGGCGCGAGAGAGAAACAGCGAGAGAGAGAGGGAAAAAGGAGAGGAGAGAGAGGGAGGAGGGAGAGAGAGAGGGTGGGGAGGGGGGAGGGGGAGGGGGGCACTCTCTCTCTCTCTCTCTCGCGAGTCGGAAGGGGGGGAGGGAGAGAGGGGGGGGGCCACCGCTCTCCGCGGGGGGGGGAGAGATCCTTTGGATGTACGCGGCGACAGACGGAGAGAGAGAGCGCGCGCGCGAGCGAGACGAGAGAGAGAGAGGGAGCGAGAGAGAGAGAGAGAGAGAGGGAGAGGGAGAGAGGCGGGGGGGGGGGGGAGAGAGAGAGAGGGAGGGAGAGGGGGAGAGGGGGATAGGGAGAGAGAGAGAGAGAGAGAGAGGGAGAGAGAGAGGCGGGGGGGGGGAGAGAGGGAGGGAGAGAGGGAGAGGGGGATAGGGAGGGAGAGAGAGAGAGAGAGAGGGAGAGAGGCGGGGGGGGGGGGGGGAGAGAGGGAGAGGGGGAGAGGGAGAGAGAGAGAGGGAGAGGAATTCGCATGGCGGACGGGGCGAGCCCGACACTCTCTCCGAGCGCCGCTGCTCTACCACTCTCCCCCCCCCCCCCCCCCTCCCTCCTTTTCACACAAGAGAGAGAGAGAGAGAGGGAGGCGCAACAAAGGCGGCAGCAGCCCCCCCCTCCCCTTCTTCTTCTTCTTCTTCTTCCCCGTGGCCGGCCCACTCGGACTTCCCTCGCCGAGGGAGAGAGAGAGTTCGGGGCCATATGTGTGACCTCCCCTCTCCCCTTCCCCCGCCTCCCCCCCCACCCCCTTTGACGAGACTCTCCCCCCCCCCCCGCCCCCCGGGCCCCAAATATAGCCTCTGCCCAGCTCCCCCGTCATCAAGCGCGGGAGGCTCTCGGGGCTCTTCCAGCCAGCCAAGCCAGTCAAAAGTTTACCTGTAGAGGCATGAGCTTCTTGGATCGGCCCCATTTCTATTAGGCACCATAAAATCTTACCCTTTGGTTTCTAGAAGGTGCTCAAACTGCATGAAAGCCTCCTCATGTAGAGAGCTTGGCCGACATGTGCTTATTTTTTCAGTTGAAGCTCGTTGTGACTCGCAATGTATTTTTTGCATATGTGTGCGCGACATCGCGAGCCTCGTGCATCAGCCCCGACATCGAGAACGGGCTCTGAGTCACTCAACGCGCTTTGACACCCAACATCCACACGAGCTGCAAGCCTCCGAAGCTGCACACATCCTCTCTTCTTGCTTCTTGCACACTCCCTTCTTGAGATTGCCACAAGTATCACAACAAAGGAACAAAGGAACACATTCCCAGGGCACGGAACATGTTGACAAGAGCACACTAGATGGCATGCCTCAAGTGATGCGCGGTGAGCTCGCTCTCGCTCTCGAATATCGTCGGCCTTGTCGCGGGCCTGCACGGTGCAGTTAGTGCCCTTTGTTTAGGCATCTCTGGGCGCGAGGGAGGCTTGGGCTTGGCCGTGGGAGCCATGGGGAACGTTGCGGGCCGCTTCACGAGGCGGGCCGTTCTACGAAGCTCATGCCTCTAGAGGCTTGCGCTTCGTGCACGTGCCCGCTTCGCGGGCGTGCCCCTGTCCCCCCCTAGCTCCCCATGGCCCTAAGGAAGCCTGCCACCAAGCCTGTGCCCGCCCCTGGCCACTACACCGTCCAGGCCCGCGATGCCCGAGCGATTGAGCGCGCCGCGACCGTCGAGGACGTCAGGAAAGCGGCAGAGTACTGCCGCGCGAACGACGTTGGCGTCAAAGCCGCGCTGGCAACGGGGTTGTTCCCCCATGCAACGCGCTCTCGGGTTGCGGGGGAGCTGCAGCGGCACTCCTCAAGCCAGGAAGTGGTCCGGGATGCGAACCAGCAGCTTCTCACGAATGCCGAGCGCACAAAGCTTGCACATTGGATACTGACCTGCGCAGATGCACATGACCCGCAGAACCGCCACCAGATTTCTGTTAAAGTCCGCACGATGCTCGGCGAGCGCCATAGGTTCAACAAGTCTCGCAAGTACGGCAAGGGCTGCATCCTCCTGAACACCCCTGAGCTCAACCACCTCAACTCGCAGGTCGACTTGTCCCACACCTTCTTCCAGCGTATCTACCCGTGGTGGCGTGCGCACGGCATTGCGATTGACGAGGGGACATCGCGTGCGCAGGAGGCCCGCAGGTCAAAGAAGTACACGGAGACCGTCGTGCACAATCACTTCCACGGTGAATACGGCCTAGAACGAGAGTTGATTGACGCGGGGGTCATGGACCCCCACACTAAGGTGTGCTATCATGCGCTCTTCATTCACGCCCCGTCCGCCTTCCCAGCTAGAATGTAGCCACGCGCTCAACTCGCAACGCATTCTCACCAACGCACCAAAATCCCCTCCTCCTCTGCCCCACAGCTCATCAAGGACACGCGCAGATTGCTCAATTGCGACGAGACGCCTCAGCCCCTCGACATGCCACAGAGGGGGAGGCGGGCAAAGGTGGCCAAGCGGAAAGGACGTGCTGTTCGGCAAGTTGCCGGGAACACAAAGGAGAACATCACGGTCATGATGACCTGGGATGCCTCAGGTTGGAACTATGGGGTACAATTGGTTGTGAAGCGCAAATGGGCGACAGCTGACTTGCTTGTGGAGCCCCCCGCCGGCACTTGCACGTTTGACGACGCGGTAGATTTGGTAAGTCGGCGCACACGCTCTTGTCTCCCCGTGCACGCTGCCGAAGGTATGCAGACGGAGGAAACCTTCCTAACGTACATCACACGGCTCGACAAGTGGATCGACCAAAGGAGCTCGGTTGAAGTGGCTGCCGGTGGCGCTCCCATTGAACGGCCAGTCGTGCTCATGCTAGACAACCACGCCTCGCGTTTCAGCGACGAGGTGTTGCAGAAGACATGCGGGCAGGCCGCCGAGCTCGGAATACGCATCTTCTCGGAGGAGTCGGGCACTTCGGGATTCCTACAAGCCCTTGATCAATTTAACTCTTTATTTCACCGGGCCTACAACAAGGCTCGGGATGCTTACAAGGATGCCCACCTTGTCACCTTTGGCAGCCAGCTTGATCGTCTCAACTTGTCGGACTTCATGGCCATCTTGGGTGGGTCGAAGGAGCTTGGCTTGCCAGGGATGTGGTTTTCGTGGTGCGACCAATATGACATCCTCAAGGCGTGGAAGAGAGTAGGTGTGGCTGGCAACCAACTCCGACCCGATCTCATTGATCGTGCCCATTTCGTTGATCAGGCACACGAGATGGCACAGTCTCTCAGCGAGCCCATGGTGGCTTCGCCTGGTCCAGCTACCCTCGCTGAGGCGAAGCGAACGCCGCCGGGTGTGCGGCGTGGATCGCTTGCGGCAGCAGAGGCCAAAGCGCGGCAGCTAGAGGCATATGCACAGAAGATGGAGAAAAAAGCGGAGGCGCCGTATGATCCTTGCCGAGGCATTTTATCGGGCGCATCGAGCAGCGTCAGCAGCCATGTGTGCTCAGAAGATGCGGGCGGTGATGGGGGGGGCACGGAAGACGACGAGTCTCAGCCAGCGCATGGAAAAAAAGTCCGACTGTTCGAACTCTCAGGGTCGTGGACCCTAAGAGATATGCAGGCTGAGAAAGCAAAGCGTCGAATGCAAGTTGTTGCCACAAGCGAGCAGGCACAACAAAGGAAGGCCGCGCGGATAGAGCGCGCCGCGAACGCAGCGCAACAAGACCTTAGCCGCCGATCATCGTTTGCCGTTTGCAGTGATGGGTGCGAGTGTCAGTTGGTGCCATGTCCATGGGAGGGTTTCATGCTGTGTGCTTGTGGAAATCTGAAGAGAGGGCTGTGCAAGAAAAGGGAGTGTGTTGTGCGTCGAAGGAGTGCCTCTTCTGGGCTCCTAGAGGTGTCTGAGAGTGGTGTGAGTGCCGGAGCACCTCCCACCGATGTCGGGGCACATCCATGAGGCTCGTCGTGTTGTACGCGCACACATGTTGAATGCCATCGTAAGTCAGCACTTCAACCATTTCAAAAAATAAGCACATGTCGGCCGAGCTCTCTACAAGAGAAGGCTTTCATGCAGTTTGAGCACCTTCTAGAAACCAAAGTGCACGACTTTATAGTGCCTAATAGAAATGGGGCACATCCATAAAGCTCATGCCTCTAGAGTAGCAGTGCTCGTACACGTACAATCATACAACACAAGTCGTGGATGTAAATGACAACCGTACCTGTACTCGTACCGCGTCGTTGAAAATGCTGAACGTACCCCTAGCGCGTCACCAATCTTTAACTCTTTGCTGCCGGCTTGAAGCGCCAATTTTGGCGCTTCGGTTTCACGCTTAGAAGTAGCGTGTACAGGATGAGGTGCGTGTAAGAGATAAGTGAGATGCCGTGATGCCGTGGGCGAAAAGTGGCGCAACGTATTTTTCTTCTCGGGCCCCCAAGAGAGCCATCATGCCCCCCCCCCCCCCGGAGAGACTGACACCCCCCAGCGCCGAAAGTCCGTTTCCTCCCGGCACATCTTCTACGTAAACGGCGTATTTTTGTTAGAAAGTGCAGCTCCAATATTGGATATTGGAGCTGCAATTTTTTTCAGTTTTTGCACTTAATTCATGTCTGGATCACCGAATCATATGGCTGTTCGGCCATCCAAGGGTGTGGGTGTGGGGGAATGTCGCTCAGAGTCCCCTGAGAGCTTGGGGGCTACGGATGACGGATGAGCGGGTAGCGAGCAGTTGACAAAAAAGAAACTAAGGAAGCTCGAATTCCCAATTTTCATCAATTTTGGCGCTTCGGCAGTAAAGAGTTAAACGTACACCCAGGAGCGTCACCGCGTCACCACGTCACCAATCTCTAAACTTACACCTAGGCGCGTCACCAATCACCAATCTCTAAACGTACACCTAGGCACCTAGGCGCTAGGCGCGTCGCGCGTCACGCGTCACCACAATCTCTACATCACGCGTAGTCCTAGTAGTCACCAATCTCCAAACGTACCCCTAGATGCGTCACCAATCACAAAAATTCTTGAAGGTGAAGGTGTGTCCGCTACGCTTCTAGTGACTCACTGACTCACCCCACTCCGGTATCGGTATCGCGCTCGCCATCGCCATCGCCTAACTAAGCCCCACACCCACACACACTCTCACCCCCGCACCCACTACCCCACTACCCCCCCTAAGGCCTAAGGCAGGTGGGCCCGCGTGCACTACGACGGGCCAGGCGGGGGGGGGGGGGGGGGAGGGCTGGGGCAGGCCCGTCGGCTCTAAGTAAGGCTGCGGACAAACGTAATCGCGCGCGTCGCTTACCTTATTTTGTTTTTTTTTGCGGTCTTTGAGAGGATGTCTCTCTTCTCTCTTCCTCTTCTGCTATCGAGCGAGCCGCTCAAGTAGGGCATCTGTCGCGGTCGCCAGCGATACTATTCCTGTGGGTTCATGCAAATGTGCGCGTTTATTACCTTATTAGATGCGTCACCAATCAGCGAACTAGGCGTGCCTGCGTCCTGCGTGCCAGTGTGCCTGTCTGTAGCTGTAGGGGGTAGGGGGTAGGGGAGGGGGTAGGGGAGGGTCTTTGGCAGCACTCAGCACTGCAGTCTAGCCCTGCATGCCAAGCAAGTGGCATGGCAGGTGGTTGGACGGTTCCTTCCCCCAATCAGGGAAGGAGTGGAGAGTGGAGAGTGGAGAGAGGGGGCGGGCTCGTGCGCTCGTTCGTGCCCCGCCATGTGTGACCCAAGTATTATAAACTTAGTTCTCGTCAGTTCTAGCCCTAGAGTGGGCGTGCGCCGCTCGCCGGCTCGGGCGCCGCCTCGAGCGCGCGCGCCGTCGATGCAGCCGGGATGGCTGCTGTTCGCGGCTGGCGCGCTCTGTCCGCCGGCCGGGCGACCGGGCGCAGAGACCGCTCCGCCCACCGGCCAACTGATGGGCCACGTGCGAGGCAGGCAGTGGCGGGCGGCGCTTGCGCTCCTCGAGCAGCTCGAGGGTGACGCTGAGACACTCCATTATAACCTGGCGCTGCAGGCATGCAGGCGAGCGGGAGAGTGGGAGCCGGCGGTCGACCTCTTCGAGCGTATGCTCCGTCGCGAAGCGCGAGTGCCTCCACCTGACGCCGCTTCCTTCACCACAGCTGTCGCCGCGCTCGAGAGCGCGCCTGCAGGATCGTGGAGGGTGGCTATGCGGCTGCTCAACGCCATCCGTACGCAGGAGGTGGGCGGCGTCGAGGACGAGAGCCTTCGCGCCTGCTTCAACGCCGCCATCACTGCCCTCGGACGCGATGGTGAGTGGTGCCAGGCTATCGAGCTGCTGCGCGACATGCAGGCGGGTGGCGGTCCACTGCCAGATGCAATCACCTACAATGCATGCTTGGGGGCACTGAGCTCGGCGGGCGAGTGGCGCCGGGCGCTCGGCCTGCTGGAAGAGATGGAGCGATCGGTCGGGCAAAAGCAGCACGAAGGAGGACATGCTTCCGACTTCTTGGACCTGGGTTTTGATGGGTCATGGAGTCTGGACGTCGATGTTGCCGACGAGGTTGATGGGCTGTTTCCTTCCTTGGAAAGAGCTGCCGATGGCATGGCAACATCCAGCGTGATTGCACCGCCACCGGACGCCATCTCGTACGTCTCAGTGATGAGCGCCTGCCGCCAGGCTGGCAAGTGGAAGCGGGCGGTCTCCTTGCTCGGGCGCATGAAGCGACACGGCGTCCGGCCCAATGCGCACGCCTTCTCTGCCGCCATCTCGGCGTGCGCCTCTGCAGGTGAATGGGTCCACGCGATTGCCATCTTGGAGAAGATGGAAGCGGAAGGGCTGCCCCCCTCCGCCGTTGCCTATTCGGCCACGATCGCGGCATGCGGCCGCGGTGGCGCGTGGGAGCGCGCGCTGCAGCTGCTCAAGGCGATGGAGCGGCGGCGTATTGTGCACAAGTCGGCTCATGCGTACAACGCTGCCATATCAGCTTGTGCGCGCGCGGCGCAATGGAGGCAAGCACTTAAGTTGCTCAAGCAGATGGAGGAGCGCAAGGGGATGGCACCGGCGCCGGACGTGTTCTCGTTCAACAGTGCGCTCTCGGCGTGCGATCGCGCTGGCGAATGGCGAATCGCTCTGCAATTGCGCGCACGCATGAACCGCGCCCACGTCCGACCCGACGCTGTCACAGACAACATTCTCTTGTCTGCCTTTGCTCGAGGCGCACGCTGGCGTTCAGCACTAGCGCTGCTTCGGCTCTTGGACCAACGTCGGCTTCCAGAGAGCAGCCGCAGGTCCTCAGCTTTCGGGATGTCCCCGCGCTCTGACCTGTCAGCCCGAACTCGGAGCCGCGCCGCTCGACGCATCGCCTCACACCATGCAGATCCGGTGCCTCTCTGCACTGCTGCCGCTGCATGTGAGGCAGCTGGTGAGTGGCGCGCTTGCGTAGGACTTGTGGCGCCAATGCTCGTGCTTAAGACCATAGAGCCTCCCTCACCACCTGTAGCTGCTGCCGCTGCCGCTGCCGTACGCGCGGCCGGCGGCGTGCCTACACTTGCTATCGCGCCAGCGTTGGGGTCTGCGGTGCGCGCTTGTGCTGGTGCGGGGAAGCTCACGGTGATGCTCGAGCTAGTTGATGCTTCACACTCATTGCTAGGGGCAGGATGTTTACCCACGTCCGCCTACGCGGCGGCGCGCGAGGCCGCGGCAGCAGCCGGCGATCACGAAGCTGAGGCGCGGCTGAACCAGATGTGGCGCAATTCGACGGATGAGGTGTCTCCAAGGGCTGGTGGCAAGTGCGAGGCGAAAGTCATGAGCAATGCGCGTTGGAACGGTGATCCCACACGAGCAGGGGGGGCAAAGGTCGAGCTCGCCCAAGCGCAGTTTGTTCTCGAAGGCGCGCGGGTGGCCTGCGGCAATGGAGAAAACCGCTCCTCTGCCGCCGACATTTTTTTGGTGCGAGGTCCCAACGGCACCGGCATGGTGGCGACCGTGGACGCCGCTCGTGAGGCACGTGGGCTAGTTCTGCGCATGCAACGACGCACCGACTACACCCCTGAGCTCTCGGCCCTGCCTCCTCACGTTGGGAGGCGCAGCGTGAGCCGCACTCGGGGCAGGATGCTTCTAGCGCAGCATGCGGAAAAGAAGGCTCTCGCTGCTCAGCTGACCCTCGGGTACCGCAGGCCATCGATCACTTTCAACAAGCGAATGTGCCTCGACTGCCACGAACTGTTCAAAGCAGCATCGAAGGCGTGGCGAACGCCTGAAGGGAGACGGGTCACAATAGAATGCCGCGACGCTTCTCGCTTGCATATCTTCCACTCCGGTAGCTGCTCGTGTAATGATGCTGCCTTCTTGCCTCGCCCCAACTCCCATGCGACTAGCGCCGAGCCACAAGGCGACGCCTCCCGCATTCCGCGAATTGAGACTTCATCAAGCGTGGCCGGCCGGCCGCGTGTGCGCCGTTCACGAGATCCAGCATCAGATGACAATGGCTAGCGTCCACACCGAGCAGGCCGATGACAGATGGGTGGGTCTGCCGAGCCGCGCTTGCTGTCCAACAGCTAAGGACGCCTTGTGTATAGCACAACAATGTGCCCCGCCTGCCTTCTTTTTGGTTAGTTGTTTACTTGTTGTTTGTTGGTTGAAAAAAAAAATCTGAAGATTCTGGGCTACACACCTACTATCCTAGGCCCCCCTATCCGCTCTGACAACGCCCTTTATTTCCCTTCCCTCCACCTCTTCCCCTTTCCCCCGTCATTCCTTTGTCTTTGGTATCCGGGGTTCGGCCTCGGTGCGCGCTACCAGCATGGGCCTGGTTCGGA